>JASDQU010501008.1:16566-41769 GCA_032191745.1 Picea mariana | reverse complement strand
ACACCAATATTTCGGGACTTCTCGCGGTGAGATCTCGAGGGCTTAGTGCCACCTGTATTCCACTTGTCGACTCTGCTATGGCCCACACTATCCTCCAGCTATTGGGATATCTCTTTCTCACAACCTTGCGATCCCAGCAGCCAAATTCTCGAACCTTTTCTTGCGAGGTTCCGATACACGATCCCACATATGGATCCAACGGTCCTCCTGTGATCCGGATCCAACGGCTGTCCTTCTCTCGCTACTCGTGACCTCGCGACTTGGAGTACCCAATGTTTGGGCTCTCACCCTATGAACTTTAGAGTTCGCGAGATCTCTCAATCTCTCGCCACCTGTCCTCCTCAGATAGACGGCTACAAATCTCTCGCTACTTCGCCACTTTGCATCCTCGCGCCTCGCGACTCTAAATACCCAATACTTGGGCTCTAACCCTGCGAACTCTCGAGTTCGCGAGATCTCTTCGATCTCTGTCACCTGTCCTCCTCAGATGAATGGCTAAAAATCTCTCACCACTTCGCTACTCACGAAGCTAAAGGGATTCCCTTTTGGTCCTCCAATGTCTGAGTCAGCGAGATGAGAGAATCTCCTTACACGCGTCCTCCTCAACGAATGACTTTGATCTTGTAGGGGTATCGCGTCTCGCAATATCGCTGCTCTTTGCTGCACAACTTTGGGGCTTCAAATCACGAGTCCCTGATACACGATACCACGTGTGGATCCTACGGCTTCGGTGAATCGAAATCAATGGCTCTGCCCCTCCTGAGCTTCAAACTCTTCGGACCTTCACGCCGTAATCTCCTTGCACTTAACCTTCAGTAAATTCAAAGGTGTATTTCTCCTGCGCTTTTCCACAACTTCAGTGTTTAGAAGAAAGAAACCCTTTCACGCACTCCTTGTGGCAAATCTTCAATCACGTCTAAGTGTTGAAGTTCTCTTGACTCTACGCACTCCTGGAGCAGCAGTCTTCAATCTCCTTTGCTCAAATTTACAACTAAGACTTCTTCTTCAGCCTGCACACTCCTTGCACGGCTTCAACAACCTACTTCCACTTTCGGGTGAATGAGAACAAAAGTTAAACTACTGAGCCTTCATCAACGCACTCTTTGCAGATGAATTCAACTACACACCTTGCAAGAATTTCCTGGCTCAGATAGAGAAACAATTGAACCTCACTCTCTCTCCCTTCCAGACTTTAGTTTGAAACATGAAATCACATGCACAACATATACAAAGAAAATGCATAACAAGAAAGAAAACATTCATGAGCACAACCTCAATATACAGAGAAAACAACACCAACCATGAGTTTGAATCAAAGCTTCCTTCTATTAATTCAAATGCATGTACATGGGTGTTCTTCATACAATATTCTCTGCTTGCTCTTCTCTCCCTGAATGCTCCCAATAATGTTACAATGTACAATGAGGGTGTCTATATCCGTTTTCCCTCTTGGACTCTAAAACTATCAAATCTAGAGTTAAATCCTACCTACCTGCATTAACTAGATTAAATGCCTCCTATCTACTAAGGACGAGAGCGTGTCTCTCAAGTTCCATTACAATACACAAATGCGCCTTCATAAATGGTTCATTAAATACTTGCGCTACAATCCCAAAGCACTTAAAAAATTTGGGTTTGTTTATCCGACTGATCTTCGGTTGATGTGCTGGCTCGCTTGATGAGTTGGCGATGCTCCTACATCAGTTTACCCATGTTTAGGCCCTTTTGTAATGTATAAATAGATGTCTAGGTAGTGTAATAAGGGTCTATCTTGGTACCTAGATAAGTGCCAGAGAAATATATGCATCTGTGTGATATTGTGCTAAGTGCAAGTTGTAAATGCTTTGTGCATGTAGTGTTGAGGACTTGCAGAGAAAAGTGCAAGTGACTGTAAGAGACTGTGTGAAGCCTTTGTTCTATGACCTAGCTCGGGGAAGGAGGATTTAGTGAAGTGTGAACATATCTCATGTCCTATGTGGAGTGGGATCTTCTGACTCCATGCATGTAGAATATTGACAAAAGACAATAATAAAGAAGAAGAGTTGGTGGACATAGCCCCAGGTTGGGGGTGAACCACATATATCCTGTGTTGTGGTTGTTTTTTGTATTATGCTTGCTTTATTGCTCATATAGTTTATGCTTAGATGAATATGATAGCTTAGTGCTTAATGATGAGAATAAGATGCTAGATCTGATCTGTGTTGATATTCTTAGTACTTGAATATATTAGATTTGGATAAATACTGCGATGATCTGTAATTAGGGCCTATCTGCGAAGTAGTTGTTGGTTAAATACTAATGAACTATAAGTGCTAGTGCTCTGTTAAGGTGTTGCAATCATAGATCTATGTCCTAGCTAAGGTTGCAGACATCTGAGTCCTGAAACCACCCCTGCCTCTACCTCGACTGAGACTTCATCTGCTTCATAGGTTTTGTCGAAAGGGATGGTAGTTATGGTTTTGTTGGTGCGTTGCTAAAGTGTTGAACCCTAGGTCTTCCCCTGTGGAAACACCCTTGTATCAAATCTCTTCATTGTGCCAAGAGTACCCTGGAGAAGCCTAAGAATGGTGTTGCAATTGTTGGATCAAGAGAGAAATTTTGGGGTCTTGTAGCCATTCTTCGCAAACATCTTCGAGCCAATCTAGTACAATGAAGGAGAGGGAAAAGAGATACCCTTCTTCCTCATACTTCCCAGAAAGAGTGTCATCAAACATATTTTCTTTTCCCTTCTTGTAAATGATCTCATATCCATATCCAAATATCCTGGTCAACCATTTTTGGATGAAATCCGTTGTTCCAAAAATTACTTGAGGCTCTGATGATCATTTTTAATTTGGAAGTGTTTCCCCAATAGATAAGGACACTAGAGATCCACTGCATCTAGCATAGCCAATATTTCCTTTTCATATATTGATTGTCCCAAATGTCTAATAGAAATTTGGTTTCTAGTGAAAGCCAAAGGCGTACCATCTTGCATGAGGATTGGTCCAATTCCTTTCCCTAAAGCATCACATTCTAAGAAAAAATCCTTGCTGAAGTTAGAAAGTGACAAGAAAAGAGTCATGCACATAGAAACCACAACAACGAACACATTGACAACAAAAACTCAACACCCTTGTGATTTCATCCTCTCAAAGCATCCTCATTGATTCTATATCCATGCATATACCCACCAATGCTACACTGGAAATAGATCAATATTTTGACAATAAATCCCTCAACACCAATAGCACACCCATCAAAAAACAATTTCCCACATATTTGGATTTATCAACCTCAATGCTAATTTTTTTGGTGTGCATAACAATGCCTTCCAATAAGGTTCCTCTACTCTACCTACCTAACACACACTAGCTCTTGTTCCTTGGTTCCTTTTTTYAGCGAACTTGTTAGCATCCACAACCTTGTTCATACAATAGAAAWAASCAAMAACRCCTTCTCAGAAACATCAAACACTCAACCAACCTACACTAGCTCCWMCTTCAGYGCTTTTCCACATAACTTGTTCAACAAACCACTACAAGCAAAACCCATGCAACTAGCCCCTCAMCCTTACTTCTCCAAGTTGCAATTTTTTCTTTACTATGTCCAAGMACCTTTGRMATTCATMTTTAMTTTTATATSAATGAGGTTGATCACCTAGAGTTAGTCCATTTTGATCCAATTTTGGACAATATTAATGTGCTAGAGATTAACCTCACACTAATGTCTTCACACCGTTTTTTGGACTAACTCTTCGCACACTAGTCTATGGAAATGTTTTCTTATTACACGACACAACGTCGATGAGATCAATAAGTAGAATTACAAATATTTTTCTTTCTTATTTTAACTAAGTAATAGATAATTGAATTATGGGCACAACAATAGACCACCATTGTCATTGCTAGAGAGGTGAATGACTAACTCAAAATTCTCCATGAGCATAATACAAATTTACATGAGTGTTATTTTGTAGCTTCATAACCCTACCTCTCCATAATTGTGACTTGGGGCAATTTTCCATTGTTAGGTATCATATGTATTATAATAAGTAGAAAACATAAGTATTGCAACAAATACCAGCGAAAAAACAAAATGTAGAGAACCACAACACCAAAAATGATAATTTTATTGATAGGAAGCAATGTTCACATTCCTTTTTGAGGGGGAAACCTATAGCAAAGCAATGTTCTATTACAATAATTATCAAGACAAGGCTTTGATCCAGGTGGATATCAATGGCCACCCACCTATTCCACTCACTCAAAAAACAGTTTTCTACCTTGGTAGTTTTTCGACAGTTTTTCCGGTTCCAAACTGTTGTGGACGTTTTGAGGCCCTAAACAATGTTTTTTGGGGATTTGGGGCCCAAGTAACTACTAGAGACACTGACTTGGGATAGTCAAAAATCATTCTTCTTGGTTATACCTTTCCAACGGTCTATCGTGCACCTAAAATAGAGATCGTATGCAAAAGTTACGACCTCGAGAAGTTGATGTACTAACTTACCCAAACGAGGCCCACATGACTTTTGGCACTTCATCTCCTAGGGTTAGGTTTTTGGATGTCTAGGGTTTTTGACATTCCTATTTATTGTAAAAATTCCTTTAGAGCCTCATTGTAATCATATTCTTTTGAATGAGTGCAGTCGTCACATCTCTTCTCGGAGATAAGCTGCCACCATTCCAACAAGCTTGTTTTCTGCTACATTTTACACTTTTAACTTATTTCCTTATTGAATAGAAAACCAGTTTTACTGTATCTTTGTTATTTTTTGTTAAGCATATTTTAATAATATGTATTCATTTTTTTTCTCATAAAATCCAGATCAGTGGTATTAGAGCAGTCTTCTCCTTGTCGCCTTAATTCATGTCCCCAACGTGGTCAAGTTATAATGAATTGGGTCTCAAGATTGCTTCTCTTGAGGAAAAAATCTCTCGCACGCCCAAGCGACCTCTCATGGTAGGAGAAAATAGATATGATGGGAAAGGATATCCTTTCAAAAAAAAAATTGAGGAAGCCCTCACACGATAGAGGAACGAGATGATGGATAGTTTTGTGCAAATCATCCGCTGGCTACCAACATGCGATGCATCTTCCTCGAGCGGAGGTGTCGCCCCCTTCAAGATACAAATCAACTTTTATATTCCTATATTTGAAGGTTAAATATATGCAGTTGTTGTAGACAAGTGGTTGAATCTACTAGAAGGTTATTTTTATGTCCATAACTTTTCGAATAGAGAAAAGATTACTTTTACACTCCTCAAAGTCGTTCCCCATGTCAAATATTGGTGGAAAACTTTCTGTGAGTAAAAGGAAATAGAGGAACCCTCATTATTTATAGTTGTGGCCACCTGGGAATGCTTCATGAATTCTATTGAGGAACAATACTACTTCGTCGGAAGTTATGATGACTTCTATACCAAATGGACCCCACTGCGGCAATAAAGAGACCAAACAGTGCCAGAGTTCACAAATATCTTCGATACCTTTCACACTAAGATGAGTATCAAAGATTCAGAGCGACATATAGTTCTCAAGTATCGCAGTGCTATGCATAGATACATCCATACCAAAATGGAATTTTTGGACATCTCATCCTTGGGCGCAGCCTACCGATATATCATCAAAATCAACCAGAAGCTCAACCAAAAGACGCGAAAATTTGGGCCTGGGAACCCCTCAAAGAAAAAGCCAGGAAAGGGAGGCCCCAAACCAGAGAAGAAAGGAAAAATAAAATATGGACAATATCAGGACAACCCGTCCAAGCCACAAGAAAATAAGTACACCGGAAAGACAAAGAAAGATATCGGGAAGTGGTGTGACTTCCATAATAGCCCTTGGCATAACACTGTTGATTTCCACTCAAAGCAATCGCTGGTGGCCAAAGTGAAATCCTATGAATCCAATGCGGGTTATGACTCAAAGCCAGAACCAGAAAGGGGAAGAAGAATCATTGACGTAGAACCCAGTGCCACCGTTGCTACCACCAAGCTCTAGCCTAGTGAACCAAAAGAAGGAGAGCGCCTCTTCCATTCATAGATGTGGGTAAAAGGCAGCCCGTTGCACTTCATCATTGATAGCAGTAGCCAGAATAACCTCATCTTAGTAGAGTTCATCAAGCTTCTGGCCATGCTGACAATGTCGCACCAACCATACACCATTGGATGGCTCCTCCAAGGAATCAATCTCTGCGTCAGCCAATAGTGTTGATTGTCGTACAACATCGAGACTTTCAAAGATGAGGTATTGTGTGATGTTTCTCCTCTCGAAGTTTGTAATATTATTTTGTTCCAAACTTATTTATGGAAACTTCATGTTGTATATGAGTCTAGGCCTCGTAGTGTTATTATTACTTTGAACAGGAAATTGTACAACATACTTGAGGCAGTCCCTCCTAGTGTTATTTCCTTGATATTTGTTAAGCAATGTAGGAAGGTCATCTCTCTAATCAAGAATTTTGTCTTCTTCATGATTCACTCTCAAAGTGAGCGAAAGATCACAGCCACATCTAGGGCCTCCACGACCAATCTCTCCACACAACATAAGAAAGTGGATAACGTCGTGGAAGAATACTCATATATCTTCTCCTCTCCTACCGAGGTACCTCTACACTTCTAGGTCAATCATCCCATCGATCTGACCCCAGGCACACCGCTACCCAATGGGCTAGTCTATCTTCTCTCTTTGTTAGAAAATGAGGAGATCAAGAGGAAGATCCAAGAAGTGCTCCAAAAGGGGCACATCCATCCCATCTCATCACCTTGTGGGAGCCCAATCATGTTGGTGCAAAAGAAAGATAGGACTTGGCGACTCTACATTGATTATCAAGCTCTGAATAAAATCACAGTCTGAAACTGGTACCTGATTCCTCAAATCGACGACCTCCTTGATCATCTCACAGGGGCCAAATACTTCAATAAGATTGATCTAAAGTCTAGCTACCACCATGTCCCAATAGAATAGACAAATGTATAGAAGACCGCCTTCAAGTCAAAAGAAGGTCCTTTTGAATGGTTAGTCATGCCCTTTGGTTTGAAAAATGATGCAACAACTTTTATGAGGATAATGGACGATATCCTATGAAATTTCACCAATACATTTGTAGTGGTGTATACGGATGACATCCTCATCTATAACAATACTTGGGAGGAACACTTGCATCATAATCAACAAGTTCTTCACACCTTGTGACAACACAAACTATATGTAAACTTGGAAAAATGCTCCTTCGGCATGGACATGGTCCATTACTTAGTCTACATCGTTGATCAATATGGTGTGCATGTGGATCCAGCCAAGATCCAGGTAATTCGTTACCAGCCAGCCCCAACCACACTCACTGAACTTCAAAGCTTCTTGGGCCTTGCCAATTTCTATCGCAGGTTCATGTTGGGATTCTCTCATCTTGCATGGGTGCTCAGCCAAGTAACCAGGGGTGGTGGTAAGGAAAAAATTGTGTGGGGCCTGTCATAAAAACAAGCCTTCGATGAATTGAAGAATCGTTTGTGCTCATCCCTAGTACTTTCATTACCAGACCTGCAACACCCCTTTGAGATCGAGACAAATTCTTCAGACTATGATATGGGTGTCGTTCTCACTCAACACAACCACACCTTGGCATATCATAGTGAGACACTATCAAATGTTTTCTGTAAGTACCCCACATATGACAAATAAATGTACTCCATTGTGAAATCCTACCGCCAGTGGATACATTACATTCTTGGGTAGGAGATAGTCATCCACACTAATCACAAGCCACTACAATTCATGCAAACCCAAGGAAATAAGTAGAATGACCTCCATCAGAAGTGGTCCACATACTTACAACAGTTCCACCTCAAAATCAAGTATAAAACATGAAGTACCAACTGAGCTTTTGATTTCCTTAACCGACCTCCAATTACGACACTCACCATGGTGCTAGACTCTTGTAGCCACAAGACCTCAAGATGGCCCCACCTCTACAAGAAAGACCCTGACTTCTCCATCAACTACCAAATGTTGGGATCCAACTCAGTGGTCGCTAATTTCCATCTTCAGGATGAGTTGTTGTGTCGTTTGGGCCATCTCTGCATTTCATCAAGCGAGCGCACGAAGTTGATTTGGGAATCTCACTACAGTCGGGTGGTAGGACACTTTGGCGTCGAAAAGATAGTGGTAGTGCTACAGAAACATTTCTACTGGTTGAAACTTCGATAGGATGTTGGCAAGTATATCAAGTCCTACATCGCCTACACTATTTCCAAACCGACCACTAAGAAACAAGGCCTGTACACCCCTCTTCCTACTCCTGGTAGGCCATGGGAATCCATCTCAATGGACTACATGTCACACCTCTCATCCACCAAGAGGGGAAATGAATGTGTTTTTGTGGTTGTTGATCACTTTTCCAAGATGGCGATTCTAGCCACCTACAAGAAGAACATCACAGTAGAAGCCACTGCCAAGCTCTTATTTGAACGAGTATGGGTACATTTTAGTATCCCACAAACCATTATCTCATACCATGATAGTCGGTTCCTCAACACATTCTAGTCTAGCCTATGGTCACTGCTACATACAAAGCTAACCAAATCCACTACCTTCCACCCCTAGACAGATAGCCAAACTGAGGTCCAGAAAATGCTCAAAAATGAAAGTTCTTGGAATCGAATGAAACCAATTCCATTATGTCTAAATCGTCCCACTGATTTCGGCCATATATTTACTTCCTCAAACTAACACCATATGAAAAAGTGATGTAGGAGCATCACCAGCAAGTGCAAGTGGAGGACAGGTGGATATACACCAGTGCACATTTTGAAGACATTTTTGAATTTCAAAAGAAACCACATTAAAGTAATAGATGGAAGATGTAATTGATTTTAATATCTTAGGATTGTAATACATATCTTGATCATTTGCTCTCATCTGTCAGTTGTGGACAATTAATGTAATCAATGTAAAGTAGATTGTAGTCTTTATTTCGATAAGATAGCTTAAGGTTGTAGGAGGGAAAACTCAATAATACTCCCTCGTATGTGTCGTATTATTTTCATTGTAATGGATAGGTAGAGAAGTAGAGTAGTAGAGAAAGAGATCATAGGAGAATGGAGAAGAGAATAGATGGTAGAAGTTGTATGAGCAGATAGATGTTTTTGTTGAGACCATGGACATAAGCACTTGAATTAATATATGAATGCTTTGATCCAATTTTCTAGTGTATTTATTGTTCCTGTATGCATCAATTGAATGGTATGTTTGCAGTTTATTTCCAGTCTCTGTTATGCATTTGTTTCAATGCTGTGAGTGTATGTGATTTCATGTTGAATGTATGAAGTCTGGGAGAAGAGTGTAAGTTTCAATCGTTTCTCTTCCTAATAATTCCTACAAGGAGTGCAGTGAAAGTCCACAAGGAGTGCATTGACAAGATTCTGGTTTTTACCTCAGAAAAGATTAGGATAGATAGCGTTAACTTATACCCATAGGAGTGAAAGTATAGCACAGAGCCATGCAAGGAGTGCATAGGCCAGGTCGAGTCTTAGAATTTTCCAACCCTTTTAAGTGGCTGAAGAACTTCTGTTGCAAGGAGTGTGTAGACTTGGAGTTCCTGGATAACCAAAGGTTATCGTGAAGGTTGCAAGGAATGCATGCAGGATTCCTTAGAATCCTTGAGTTTGTAGAAAGGATCAAGATCAGGAAGGATAGAAATTTTTGAGAAGTTTAGAGGAAATACAACGGTTGAATTCACCTTGCGGAATCAAGCTCAGAAGGATTGATGCCAAGTTATTGACCAGGAACATTGAGACCTGGACAGACGGTTGGAATTCCTTAAGAGAGAAATATTGATTTCCGTGAGTCGTTGGATCCAATAGATCTGCGAGGAGGATAAGGAGAGAGTCTTTCAACCCTCACAAGCTCAGGAGGGATATTGGTCATCAGATCCAAAGGAGTGAGATTCATTGATTTGGAACTCTGGAATATTGGGAAGTCAGGAGTTGAAAAGTGGAGAAAATTGCTTTTGGAAGTCGCGAGTCATGAAATTCTGACTTCGCAAGAAAAGGATCTAGACCATCAAATCATAGGGGAATTAGGACAGTCGATCTGGAATAACGTTCATCATGAGTTTTCATTTTAGGAGAAGTGGATAGGGATACTTGGTGAAGTCCCGATTCCGGAAGTCTCAAAGCTGTCGGGAGATGGGCCCTAGGTCGCAATCGGAGGTCATGTCAATGAATAATTTAAGGGAGGAACTAGGGACCGTTAAGCCCTATTTTGGATATCGAAAATTGGAGGATTCGGGGTGACCCACAATAGAAGTCCCGACATCGTGAAACACAAAGTTCCTGTTGGTTAGGCTCGTGGTCACCGTTGGTGGTCACGTGAGGGGAGCTTGCACCCGACGCTTGTTCGCATAGGCAGGGTTCATTAAAGGACCCATGGTTTTATATGTGTTGAGGGTTCCAACGTGAACCAAGGAGCCAATTCGGTTTGGGGGAGTTGAATATCCGTATACCGGGAGGTGAGCAGACCCTGCTAAGGTGGGGCTCTGCGTCATGTGGTATCAGAGCTTACAACTATTGTTTTCTGTAAGAAAGGGAAGATAGAGGATAGTTTTGATTTGAATTTTGCATGGAGATATTGAAACAATGTCACCAAGGAGATGTCTAGACAGAGCTTTACACAATCCAGCCGTGGAAAGAGAAATAAGAGAACTTCAAGCTCAATTAGATGTTATGGAGACAACACAGAGACAGACACCTAATACTAGAGATATCAGTGAGGCTGAAAGCGAGAACGAGGAAGGAGCAGAAGAAGCTGTAGCCGAAGATGCTGCAGAGGAACATTTTCTAAAAGTTGTTGCAAGAATGGGTGCCAGAGAGAAATTGGACATCCCGATGTATGAAGACAACTTGGATGTTGAGGAGCTACTAGATTGGTTTAGAGCTCTAGATAAATACTTTGACTATGAGGATTTCGAAGAAGATAAGAAAATTAAGCACGTTGTCACTAAGCTGAAAGGACATGCAACACTGTCGTGGGATGAACTGTAGGATGACAGGCATTGTAAAGGAAAAAAAAAATTAAAATCTGGGATAGAATGGTAGTGAAGATGAAATCCAAATTCATACCAAGAGACTATCAAATCAATTTGTTTCGAAGAATGTTGAATTTGAGACAGAAAGGGATGAAAGTGAAGGAGTATACAGAGGAGTTTTATAGGTTAAACATCAGAGCTAGTCATCATGAGAGTGATGATGAAAAGTTCGCCAGATATATGAATGGCCTGAGATATGAGATTCAGAACGAGATGAGCATGGTGACCATAAAAAATGTGGAAGATTCTTATCAGATTGCTCTGAAGGTTGAAGAGAAATGGGCCCAAAAGCAAGGTCAAAGGAGAAGAGGTAGAAGTTAGATCAGAGGCAAATTAGTTTCCTAGGATAGAGTACAGAAGCCCAAGGATGAATAAAAGAAGCCTCGTAATCACCCAGAAAGGGGAGGAAGTTCTCAAGGAAGACAATATGTAGATAGGAATACTTTTCCTCGATCAAGAGGAAGAGGAAAAGGCAAAGGAGGTGAAGTGAAGTGTTTTGTCTGTGGAAATATAGGACAAAAATCTTGGGAATGTCTCGATAGAAAAAGGGATGGAGGAGGTGAAGCTCACATTTCAGAGGCGCAGGAGAGAAATGTTGAGGTAGAAGATGTAAAAGGTGGAAAATCCTTGATGATGAGGAAAATTCTCTTGAAGCCAGAAAAAGAGATGGAAAATCTAGTCCAGAGGAACATTTTGTTTAGGACTACTTGCAAGACCAAGGACAGGGTATGAAAGGTGATAGTTGACAGTGGAAGTATGAATAATTTAGTATTTACAGAAATGGTGGAGAAGCTGGAATTGGAGACAGTTTCACATCCAAGCCCATATAAAGTTTCATTGTTGCAAAAAGGACATCAAGTAACAGTCACTAAACAATGTTTAGTTGAATTTAAGATAGGGGATTATAGAGATGAGATTTTATGTGATGTAATTCCCATGGATGTTTGTCATATTTTGTTGGGGAGGCGTTGGAAATATGACAGAAATGTTATTCATGATGGAATAAAGAATACTTACACCTTGGAGAAGAATGGTAGAACGCATATGTTGCTGCCAATTGAAGAAAAGAAGGTGAAGACAGAAACAAGAAATACTATAATTCTCATGAGTGGGATGGAAATTCTTGATGAAGTCAAGAAATATCAAGAAATGTAGTTTGTTGTGGTGAGAAAACCTAGAGTCATCTTGACCAGTACTTGGATAGATGATCTACCTGAGGAAATTCTGGAACTGTTGGAGAATTTCGCTGATATAGCGGTGGACGATTTGCCTTGTTCGTTGTTTCCCATCAAGAGTATAAGCCATCATATTGACCTTATACCAGGAGTGATTTTACCAAACAAAGCAGTGTACAGATTGACATCGCAAGAGAATGAAGAGGTTAAGAAGAAAGTCTAAGATTTGATGGACAAAGGGTTGATTAGAGAAATCTTGAGTCCATGCGTTGTACCAACAATGTTGAGTCCAAAGAAGGATGGAGGATGGAGAATGTGTATAGGCACGAGGGCTATAAGAAAAATCACCATCATGTACAGATTTCCTTTACCCAGGATGGATGACTTGATGGATTTCTTGAGTGGACAAAGGTTTTTTTCAAAAATTGATTTAAAGAGTGGATATCACCAGATTAGAATGAGGGAAGGTGATGAATGGAAGATAATATTCAAGATGAATGAAGGAGTGTATGAATGGCTTGTCATTCCATTTGTCTTGACAAATGCGCCAAGTACTTTTATGAGATTGATGAACGAAGTCTTGAAAGATTTCATTGGTAAGTTTTTAATTGTGTATCATGATGATATATTGACCTTTAGTAAGATCGAGGAAGAACATTTGGAGAATTTAACTTCAGTGATGAGGAGGTTGCAGCAAGAGAAGTTGTTGATAAATCTGAAGAAGTTGTCCTTCATGAAGACATAACTCATTTATTTGGGGTTTGTGATCTCTTCAAATGAGTTGAAGATGGATCCAGAGAAGGTATAAGGAATAAAAGAATGGTCATCACTAAGGAATATCTTTGAAGTTGGAAGATTCCATGGATTAACTAGTTTTTATAGGAAGTTCAACAGAAATTTTAGTGGAATTTGTGCACCAATGATGGACACAATCAAGAAAAGACATAAATATTTTCATTGGACAGAGGAAGCAGAGAAATGTTTCAAGTTGTTGAAGGAGAAGATAACTGAAGAGACATTTCTGGTTCTATCAGAACTCATCAAAACATTTCAAGTTAGATGTGATGCAAGTGGATTTGCGATTAGAGAAGTCTTGAGTCAAGACAATAAACTAATTGCATATTTCAGTGAGAAGTTGAATGAATCCAAGAAAAATTACTCCACGTATGATAAAGAGTTTTATGCAGTCATACAGGCATTGAAGAAATAGAGGCACTACCTGGTTCTGAAAGAGTTCCTTTTGTATAGCGACAATCATGCCTCACAATTCATAACCAGATAGGAGAAACTAAACCAGAAACATGAAAAATGGGTTGAGTTTATGCAGAATTTTACTTTTATTATAAAGCACATTTCTGGAAATGATAACAAGGTTGTTGATGCATTGAGCAGGAGATGTTTGATTCTGCGGGATTTTCGAGTGAAGACCTTAGGTTTTGACAGCCTTAAGGAAATGTACAGGGATGATTTAGAATTTAAATATTCTTATGAAGCATGCAAGAATCCTGTTCTGAGAGACAGAAGCCAATGGACTAAATATTTGATCCAAGATGGATTGTTAGGCAAAGGAAATCAGTTGTGTATCCCAGAGAGTTATATGAGAGAAAATCAATTAAAGGAAAAACATAGTGGGGGATTGGCTGGACATTTCAGCCATGATAAAACATTTGAGAAATCGAAGAATTTGTATTATTGGCTAGGAATGAGGATAGATGTGAGGAAATTTGTGAACAGATGTAGAATCTTCCATCACACAAAGGGGAAAAGATAGAATACTGGGATTTATCAACCATTTCCAATACCATAAAGGCCGTGGGACGCGGTAAGCATGGTTTTTGTGTTAGGATTGCCTAGGACATAGAGGGGTTATGATTCCATATTTTTGGTAGTCAATGGATCTTCCAAAATGGCACATTTCATTCCATGTCATAAAACCAGTGATGCAACACACATTGCCAATTTGTTTTTCAAAGAAGTTGTTCAACTTCATGGGTTACCTAAGAGTATTGTTTCAGATAGAGATACCAAATTTGTTGGTCATTTCTGGAGGACAATATGGAAGAAGTTGGGGAAAAATTTATCTTTTAGATCAACATATCACCCTTAGACGGATGGACAGACTGAGGTAGTAAATCGAAGTTTAGGGGACTTATTGAGGAGCTTAGTAACTGAACACCATAGTCAGTGGGATCATATTTTTCCACAAGCCAAATTTGCATATAATGATTCACCTAATAGGAGCACAGGACAGAGCCCATTTCAGATAATGTATTGAATGCATCCAAGAGGAGTATCTGAGTTAAGAGACTTAGAGCATAATGAGTTCAGGAGTGATGGAGCGGAAAATTTTGCAGCAAAGATGTAGTATCTCCACAGTAAGATTAAAGAGTGGTTGCAGAGCTCTAACCAGGAATACAAGTGCAGAGTAGATCAACATAGAAGAGAGCTTCAATTCAAAGTGGGAGATTTAGTTTTGGCACATCTAAGAAAAGAAAGGTTACCAAGGGGAACATATAACAAGTTGAAGATGAAGAAGATAGGGCCATGTAAAATTTTAAGGAAATTTCAGGCAAATGCTTATGAGATAGAATTTCCAGATGATGTGAGCATATCACCCATATTCAACATAGAAGATTTGTATCCTTATAGAGAATATGAAGCGGGAGAAGAGAGTCAAAAGGAAATTCATTGGGTCAAACAGATGCCTGTAGTTGAAAATCCGCAGATGGAAAATTTCATTGATCAGAGAGTTGGCAAGAAGACCCGAAGGAAGACATATTTTGAATGTTTAGTAAAATTGAAGGGACACCTGATTGAAGATTCCAGTTGGGAAAGTGAAGTAGATATCTAGAAACATGGACAGACGGTGGAGGAGCTCATGGAAAGGAGTCCATGAATTTTTCAGCTAGAGGAGTATGATGCAGGAGCATTGCCAACGAGCCCGAGTGGAGGAAAATTGGATATACACCAGTGCATGTTTTGAAGAAATTTTTGAACTTCAAAAGAAAACACATTAATTTAATAGATGGAATATGTAATTTCTTTTAATATCTTAGGATTGTAATACGGATCTTGAGCGTTCTCTCTCATATGTTTCTTGTGGACAATTAATGTAATCAATGTGAAGTAGATGTTAGTCTTCATTTCGATAAGATAGCTTAAGGTTGTAGGAGGGAAAACTCAAGAAGACTCCCTCATATGTATTGTATTATTCTCATTGTAATGGATATGTAGAGCAACAGAGCAGTAGAGAAAGAGAGCATAGGAGAATGGGGAAGAATAGAAATGGTAGAAGCTGTATGAGAAGACAATTGTTGTTGTTGAGATGATGTACATAAGCACTTGAATTAATATAGGAATTCTTTGATCCAATTTTCTGGTGTATTTATGGTTCTTGTATGCATCTATTGAATGGTATGTTTGCATTTTATTTCCAGTCTCTATTATGCATTTGTTTCAATAATGTGAGTGTAATTTATTTCATATTGAATGTATGAATACTGGGAGAAGAGTATAAGGTTCAATCGTTTCTCTTCCTGAGAATTCCTGCAAGGATGCAGTGAAAGTCCACAAGGAGTGCGTTGACAAGATTCTGAGTTTTACCTTAGAAAAGATCAGGAGAAATAACATTAACTTATACCCGTAGGAGTGAAAGTATAGGACATAGTTGTGCAAGGAGTGCATAGGCCAAGTCGAGTCTTAGAATTTTCCAACCCTGGTAAGTGGTTGAAGGACTTATGTCACAAGGAGTGTGCAGATTTGGAGTTCCCAGATAACTAGAGGTTATCGTGAAGGCCACAAGGAGTGTGTGCAAGATTCCTTAGAATCCTTGAGTTTGCATCAAGGATCAAGATCAGGAAGGATAGAGACTTTGGAGAAGTTTAGAGAAAAGACAAGGGTTGAAGTCACCTCATAGAATCAAGCTCAGAAGGGCTAACACCAAGTTATTGACCAAGAACATTGAGAAATTGGACAAACTTTTGGAATTCCTAAAGGGAGAAACACCAATTTCCATGAGCCGTTGGATCCAGTAGATCTGGGAGGAGGATAAGGTGAGAGTCTTTCAACACTCACAAGCTCAGGAGGGATAGTGGTCATCAGATCCAAAGGAGTGTGATTCATTGATTTCGAACTTTGGATTATCGGGAAGTAGACAGTTGGAAGAGTGGAGGAAACTGCTTTAGGAAGTTGCGAGTCATGAAATTTCGACTTTGCAAGAAAAGGATATGGACCATTAGATCGTAGGGGAATCAGGACCTCCGATCTGGAATAATGGTCATTGTGAGCTTGCATTTCGGGAGAAGTGGAGAGGGATACTTCGTGAAGTCCCGATACGAGAAGTCCTGAAGCGCTCGGGAGCTAGGCCCCAAGTCGCAGTCGGAGGTCACGTTAGTGAAAAATTTAAGGGAGGAACTAGGGACTGTTAAGCCCTATTTCAGAGATCAGGAATCGGAGGAGTTGGGGCGACCCACAATATAAGTCCCGAAGTCACAAAATGTGAAGTGCTTGTTGGTTAGGCTCATGGTCACCGGTGGTGGTCACGTGAGGGGACCTTGCACCTAGGGCTTGTTCGCATAGGCGGGGTTCGTCAAAGGACCTGTGATTTTATATACATTGAGGGTTCCAACATGAACCAAGGAGCCAATTCAGCTCGGGGAAATTGAAGATCCATAGACTGGGAGGTCAACAGACCCTGTTGAGGTGGAGATCTATGTCAAAATGTTATCACACTCTGATCAATTTCCAAAATAGGAAAAAATTCAACACTGACGTCAGAATGACATCATGCCAATGTCGTCATGATGATGTGGCATCGTGACACTTGGCAGGTGACATGGTAGAGGATGGGAATGCTGACTGGGTAGGTGTGTTAGACACATATCATTCAACATTTGACAAGTGTCCCATTCTCAGGCAAGTTAAACGGTGCCACGTGGCCCAGACATGGGTTACCACGTGTCACCCCATCATTCATTGAAAGATGTAAAAGGGATTGTTGGACTCTAGTAGAGTCAACTTCGAGACCTCTGGAAAGGGGAGCACTTTGGGCAGGCCAGTTACCAATGCACCATCGTGTGACTTGTTATACCAATGCCACATTAAAATATTTAAAGTGAATATGGTAATGGGCGGAGGAAGAAGGGGGTTGGGGTCTAGCCTCAACCCGTGATCATATTAACACCATACAACCACCATTTCATGGTCAAGTAACTCCACACCACCATATAACTCATTTAGGCATTAAGGATATAGGCGTGAAGGTATAGCCACCTACACTATATGACTTAGGGGTGGTGACCATGGGCTAGGTCGATCGATGCACTGCTCGGGCTGTGGTTCTTTCAATTGCGCCATGTGACTGGAGCTAGAGGAGGTAAGGGCCATTTGGAGGGGGATTTAGTCCCAAAAAGAGGAAAAATCTTTGTGGGAAGTTGTGCTTCTCTAAATGAGCCTAAAAACTATATAAACCAGACTTATTGAGCTTCAGAGGGTACTTTGTATGCAAGGAATGTAAAGAGAAGTTTGAGTTTATGGCCCATTTCTCATGTTTTGAGAGGATATTGTTGAGGCATGTGTGCATATGCACAAGGAGGTCTTGTACATCATATCAGAAGCTTGTTTGTAACATCAAGGAGCCATTTTAAAGATAACTTGAGCATTTAAATATCAATAAAGAGGTCCTCCACTTGGAAGCGGGCTCAGAGACGTAGCCTCACATTGGTGAACTCTGTTAACAAGTTCTTGTTGTATATTTCTCTTTCTTTCTGCTATTATTTTCTCTTATTTGCAGCATGATCTATGATTGTTGAACTCTTTAATCATTCATGATCATCTTGTTAATGTCAATTTGTTATTAATTTCTTCCATTTTTGGATCAAGTATTTTGGTATCAGAGATTTTGGTTGTTTTGGAAGGTTTAACAAGTGCATGATTGGATGCTCACAAGATCCAAATCTCGGAGAGGAGAAGGATCATTGGCTGAATTCATTTCTGATATAGAATGAGTTTTGAGGAAGAAAATAATGGCTTCAGAATGAGAAACTTCTCCACGAACCAGGAAGTTCGAAGAAACATTTTTCTCCATGTTAGAAATGGTCAAAGTGTTATATGATTATTTCTTGGAGAGAAAGAAACCTGTTATAGGAGAACTTTCACGAA
Source organism: Picea mariana (assembly GCA_032191745.1). NCBI lineage: Eukaryota > Viridiplantae > Streptophyta > Pinopsida > Pinales > Pinaceae > Picea > Picea mariana. The sequence goes on along the minus strand of JASDQU010501008.1, from coordinate 23,370 downwards.
GGAAAAAAATGAAGGGAAATTAGAATCTTCAAAGCCTCCTCCTTCACCACCTTCACCACCATCTTCTCCTTCTTCTTCAAGTTCTACTTCAAGTTCTACTTCAAATGCTAGTTCTCATTCTACAACATCTACCATACAAAAACAAACACAAGCATAAGTCTAACATGCCTTTGTTAAAACTTGATGTTAAGTTTGAGTTTCCTTTGTATAATGGAGAACTAAATGCAGAAAAGTTAGATAATTGGATAAGACAAATTGAAGTGTATTGCAGGATATAGAAAATCATAGATGAGGAGACTATGATCCATCTTGCTACTCTCAAGCTGGGAGGAACTGCCCTTGTGTGGTGGGAAATCAGGACAAAACAAGATCTTAAAAAGTTTGGTAAGACTCTCTCTTCATGGATTGATTTTACATCTGCTTTATGAAAGAAATTTAATCCTCTAGCTTACATGCAACAAGCTATTATGTCATGACAAAACATTAGAAAGTTAAAAGGACAAATTGTTCAAAGCTATACACAAGAGTTTCGAAAAAAAGATTTATTGTTGGGAATACCATTGGATACTCAAGAGACATTGCTTAAGTATATAGGCGGTTTGCATAGTTATTTACGACATACCATGCTTACTTTTAATCCAACTAGTTTAGATGAGGTGTGTGTGGAAGTGACTCATCCTGAATCTAGAGGAAAGAATGTAAATGTTAATTTTGTAAAACCATTTAAACCTACTGAAGGAAATTTCAAAGGCAAGGGTAAAGAGAAGTTCAAAGGGAAGAAAAATAATACAGTGAAGAAGGAAAAACCTACATGCACTCATTGTAAGAAATAAGGCCATAGTGAGGATCATTGTTGGATCCTTCACCCAGAATTGAAACCAACAAAGTTTGGGAATAAAGGGAAGCCAAAGACTACTGCAACAACTCAAACAGATTTGGGGTCTAATTTGAGAGATGAGATGAAGGTCATAGTCAGGGGAATCAAAGGTAAAACTTATGAAGCTAGTACAAGTTCTCCATTTCAGTCTTTAAAAGTTGATAATGAAGTTGATGAGATCAAATGAATAGAACTTTTTCTCATAAGAGTAATTTCCAAACATACAAAAATTGATATTATATTCGATAGTGGCTCACATGTAAATTTGATATCAGAGACAATTGTTAAAAATTTGGGATTAATCACTAAAACTCATAAGAAACCATATCCTTTAGGATGGATTCATAATGATAATCAGTTGCAAGTGAATAGACAATTTGTCCTAAAGTTTTCTATCAATTCACAGTTTATACATGATGTTGAGTTGGATGTGGTGACGCCAACCTTCCCCCCTCTCCTTTCTCTCCTTAGGGTCTATCATGACATATTGGTATAGGATCATTCAATTCGTCGAGTTGGATGACTTGTTAGGATCTCTATGAAACCAATTTGACATGGCACAGGCCCTTTCTACTTCCTCGGTACCTGCGATGTGGCACCTGCGGAACCTCTCCTTAGCGCTTCCATCTCTTGCGTCGATGACCTTAGCTTTCAGTGCTAGGTTCTTCCATTGGTGTGACCTCAGACTATGACCATGGGACAAATCCTTTCATGACCCCACACTTCAGGAATTTCATGAGCGGCTTCCTCCTCCTTCCTTGATTCCTGAATCCTCAAATGCTTGGAGACCATATCTACGGTCCTCTCTCTTCTTGTGATCAATGGTTATGATCGAATCACAAGTTTAGACTTCGCAAGTCATTTCTCCTCTCGACTTTGCTTCTTCCGATCACAAATCAGAGATGCGTTGATCCATTGCCAAATGTCCTTCTATATCCAATGACCTATATTTAGATCACTCTTCGCGACTTTGCGAAGATCCTTTTTCGCTCCCGCAAACCTTCTGAAGTTCCTTCTCCCGAACCTCTCGATCTTCTGCCACCTGCTTCTTCCTTAATGGTGGGTAATTTCTCTATCTTCGAGACTTCGGCAAGTCCTCGAATCCTTTGCACACTTAGTAGAATTTTACCTTTCGAGACTTAAATTGTTCTCAAAATGCCTTTCTCTACTCCTTGCAGAAATTTGTGCAACTCTCCTGCGGCTTTGCTCGACTTGAAAACCTCCAAGGTTCCAAGTTCTTTTGTGAGCTTCTTGTGCCCTCCTAGAAAGATCTCACTCTGCCTTGTGATCTTATAAGGATAACTCTCAACACCTTAGGTGCACTCCTTACACTTGGCTCAGTTCTTCGATGGCTTCTCCCTTGGCCTTATGGAAATGTTTAAGGCATCTCCTTTCCTTTGTCGATGCACTTCCTGCAAATCCTTCCTTCACCAGAATGTTCAACAATTTTGGGATTCTTCTACACATTCAACCATGTAGTTCCTGGGTATGCACACACTGGATCGATGCCCTCCTGGTAGAGTATTCTAGAGTGTTTAGTAAATCTACACTATGCCTCTCTCCACACAGTATTTATTTTCAAGGGATGTAGCCACCTTAAAATTTGTCTCTGAGTCTGTAAATTAATCTGGTGTGCCCTCCTGGAAACTTTTCTTTTGATTCCACTGAGTTCAAACACGCACTCCTTACGTTAGCTAATAGAGTTTCCAATCTCTACCATGCACTCCTAGCACTTAGCCTAGAGAACCAGACATAACTTAACACACTTGCGGATAGAAAAATGTAACTCTATCGCTGCAGAGGATTTTTAACATCCATCTACAATTCACAAGCATGCAAATGACATTCATAACACAATATCCATTGAACAGAAATGTAAAACAACAAAAATTGTCATTTTCTATTAATGGTGGAATGCCAATTTACAATGGTGGAGTTCGAGATATAACTAAGTCTCGACTCTCTATATCTCCCCTTACAACCCAACTCATCTATCCTAACCCAATCCAACCTCTAATTTGCAATAATACAAATATGTATACAAGAGGGGTTCCACGAGCTTCCCTCGCAAGCTAACTAATGGTGTCAAATCACCATACCTAATGCTTATCGAAAGGCCAAATTACAATGATGGAAATTCTGCTCCAAATTGGATACATATCCTTTCTTTTGTCAGCCTATTAATGGTGACCTTATTCCCAGCTTGTGCGAAAGCACGATTTGGATCTTCCATCTTGTCTTCAATTAATGCCTGAATGATGACTTGGATTCTCGAGGAAAAAATGAAAGGGTGGTGCCTCTTTTCCCTTGAATGCACACCATGCATGTTGATTAGCTAGAAAATTCTGAGATGGATTGATGCTCTTGCACCATACTCCATAGCAACAAAAATCACGAGCTCCTTCTCATGAGCTTTCCAACGTGGCTATAATCCACCTAGATCCCACACTTTCTCCTGGAGCTTTCTCTTAGCTACTCTGCTTTTCCACTTCTTCTCCTGCATCATCCTCGCTACTCATGCAGGTGTTTTGTCATCCAACTTCCTCTTTCTGACCAATTCCTCTGTCGAATCTGACATCATATTCCTTATCTCCTCGATCACCTTGTCTAGCTACTCGATTGGTTGGTTCCTGTGTTGCAAGCTAGCTCACTGCACCCGCTCCCTCTCGATGGGAAAATCACACTGACTCCCCAAGACATATTTTTCCTTTGTATCCTTATCTTTTCACTCTATTTTAGTCTTCACCCCTGTAGACTCCTCATCACTGAAATGATGCTCAGCTACCACTTCTCCTAACAGATTTTCTCCTGCCAGTCCTTCGGTTGTTCCCATTCTAGCTTCCTCTGGCTGTGACTCGTGTTGGTGTATCTCACCCGTCTTGGATATTCCTTGGAAGCCACCTTTTGGTTCTATATTTACCAACCAATACTCCAGTTCCTTCAACTCCAATTCCCACTGAGTGAATAACTCAACTAGGCATTCTCTTTTTGTTGGTACAGACATCAGTATCTGTTCTGTTTCCTCCATGACAATCTCTGCTGGTTGTACTTATGTCTCCTCTACAACATCAGTGTTAGCCTCTCCTTAGTCACTTGGTAGGAATATATAAAGTCCTCCAATGATCAAAATAGTCTTCTGATCCTCCTCCTCTACGATGAAATTTTGTAACTTCTCATCATCTTCATTCACGCGACTCACAATTCTGTGTGAATCTCCATATGAGTGAGGTCTCTCTCTTGCCTCCTCTCCATTTGTCAATGAACTCTCTGTTGAGCTCATCCCTCCTCCCTTTCCCACTTGGAAACCTTGGATGTCTCCTCTGCCCACTTGGCAGGTTATGAGATCCACCGACCCCTTCTCATTGCCCACCCGACAATCTATGAGGTCCTTTCCAGATATCTTTTCCTTATGACTGAGGGTTTTAGCATGCCTCAACCACCTTTTTAGCACTCATTTTTTCCTTCTGGCTATCCACTTCAAAGGCAATTCATACCTCTAGTGTACCTTTGACTCTTGCTACATCCTGAATGCAAGCTTCTCCATCTGCACTCAGATTTCAATGAGCTCCTTGTCCATCTCCGCACTGATCTTCTGTGAGTGGACTTCTCCTCGCCCATGTTTATGATCATCGATGGCCATCTTTCCTTTTCTACATCCTACCTGGTTGTTTACCATCTATTGTCACCTTGCAACAACTCTAACAATGCATCGAATCGCAAGTTCGGACTTCGAGAGTCCTGTCTCCTCTTGACTCTTCTTATTTTTATTGTGAATCAATGATGCATTGATCCCTTGCCACTTTTCCTTCCAGATTCAATTGCCTGGATTTAGATTGCTCTTTGCAACTTCATGAAGATCCTTTTTCGCTCCCACAAACCTTCTAAAGTTCCTTCTCCTGAACCTCTCGATCTTCTGCCACTTGTCTCCTCCTTGATGGTGGGTAATTTCTCCATCTTCGGGACTTCGGAAAGTCCTTGAATCCTTTTCACATTTAGCACAATTTCACCTTTCGAGACTTAAACTATTCTCAAAACTCCTTTTTGTAGTCCTTGCAAATATATTTGAAACTCTCCTATAAATTTTATCGAATTGAAAACCTCCAAGGTTCCAAGTTCTTCTGTGAGCTTCTCGTGCCCTCCTGACAATCTCTCACTCTACTTCCTGAGCTTATAAGGTGAACTCTCAACACCTTAGGTGCACTTCATCCTTTGTCGATGCACTTCTTGCAAATCCTTTCTTCACTAGAATGTTTAGCAATTCTAGGATTCTTCTACACCTTCAATCGTGTAGTTCCTGGGTATGATCGTGTCGGCTCGATGCCCTCTTGCAAGAGTATTCTAGAGTGTTCATTAACTTTGCGTTGTGCCTCTCTCCACACAGTCTTTATTTTCAAGGGATGTAACCACCTTGAAACTTCTCTATGAGTATGTAAATTAATCTGGCATGCCCTCCTGACAACTTCTCATCTAACTCCACTGAGTTCAGAAACCCACTCTTTGCGTCGGATCATAGAGTTTCCAATCGATGTCACCCACTCCTTTCACTTATCCTAGAGAACCAGACTTAACTCAACACACTCGCAGATAAAAAAATGCAACTTTATCCCTACAGATGATTTCTAACATCCATCTACAATTCAAAATCATGCAAATGACATTCGTAACACAACATCCATTGAACACAAATGTAAAATAGGAAAAATTGTCATTTTCTATTAATGGTGGAATGCCAATTTACTATGGTGGAGTCTGAGCTACAACTGAGTCTCAACTCTCTGTATGTCTCCTTACAACCCGACTTGTCTATCCTAACCCAATCCAACATCTACTTTGCAACAATACAAAGATTTATATAAGAAGGGATCCATGAGATTCCCTTGCAAGCTAACTAATGGTTTCAAATCACCATCCCTAATGCTTATCAAAAGGCCAAATTACAATGATGGAAATTCTGCTTCAAATCGGATGCAGATCCATTCTTTCATCAGCCTATTAATGGAAACCTTATCTCCATCTTGTGAGAAAGCACGATTTGGCTCTTCCAACTTGTCTTCAATTAATGCCTGGACCACTCCTTGGATTCTCAAGGAAAAAATGAGAGGGCGACACCTCTCTTCCCTTGAATGCACACCATGTGTGTTGATTAGATAATGCATGTTGAGATGGAGTGATGCTCCTGCATCATGTGGTTCCACTAGATATATGTAGTATTGTACTTGGGAGTCCATATATGTATGATAGAAAGGCAATATTATATCATTAAGACAATAAGTATCAATTAACTAAATATGGAAAAGAATATGTTGTAAGGGCTCATCAAAAGAAATTGAATCTATCACTAATCAACTCAGGGCAAATGAAGAGAATTGTAAATGTCAGTAAGAGATATTTACTAATGGTTGTAAAATCAAAAGACACTGTCAGAATTGATACTTTCAAAGATTGTGATACAAAGTTGAAAGATGACTTAGTTAGAATTGTTTCTGACTCTGATGATATATTTCAAGTCCCAAAAGGATTACCTCCAAAGAGACAAGTTGAACATGATATACAGTTGCAGTAGGATGTTCCTCTTCCTAACGTCAAAATGTATAGCTCATTAGTTTTAGAAAATGTAGAGATAAATAAACAGGTACAAAAGCTGGTTGAACAAGGGGTCATCAGGCCAATTTCTTCTCCATGTGGGTCACCTATCATCCTAGTGCCAAAGAAATATGGCACATGGCACATGTGCATGGACTTCCGAGCCTTGAACAAGATCATGGTAAAAAAAACATTACCCTTTTCCTCGCATTGATGATTTATTAGATCAATTGAAACATGCGGTTTATTTTACTAAGTTAGAGTTAAGAAGTGGTTACCATCAAATCAAATTTGTTGAACAGGATATATGGAAAACTGCTTTTAAAACAAAACAATGACTATTT
>JASDQU010501007.1:122616-134166 GCA_032191745.1 Picea mariana | reverse complement strand
GAGTGGAATTAGGTTATGAAACTTGCTAACACTAGGAAAAAACTAAAACAATGTTGTAATTTGAAAAACACAATTGGCCAAATAAATCTAAGAAAGTCATCCAACCAAAAGGTTGACCCATTGTTAGGATATTTAGACACTTAGGAGTTAGTTAAGTTCAAATTGGGCTAATATGTCTCTAGGTAGAAATGTGTTTATTTAGTATGCATTTGTAGTTATGTTATCCAATGATCACAATATGTTCTAAACATAGAGTGATCTGACAACTCATATTCTCCTCGATATTAACGACTATGTTGATACATGGTTTAACACTTGATTGGTCCATGATTGTAATATTCTAGATTTAAAATAGTATGCATAAAAGGGATAATTAGCTAGAAATGGTAGATAAATAGTGATATAACCAGAACAACACCACAATAATACCAAAATAATACTAGAATAGCACCAGAAAGAGCAATTTGATTATTGAGAGCAATGTTCACTTTCCTCTTCGAGGGGGTAACCTCCAGTAGAGTAGAGCTCTATTACAATAATATCCAAGACAAGACTTCTCATACCCTCGACTCTTATTTATAATAAATATGTCTATCAAAATAACATTCTAGAGGAAGATCCTTCTAGAAGCGAAAGCTTCTATTAGATCTTCTTACATTTGACTTATTCTTCCTTATTGATAGGCCTTATTAATATTGACCTTTATTACATGGAAATATATTGTTCTACCTATGTGAGGGGGGTTAGGTCCCTAACATGTCCCCCCCCTTAAAAACAACCTTGTCCTCGAGGCTTGAGATGAGGAAATTGTTGCAGAATGGAAGATGGTTCACAAGTAGCATCTATTGGAGTTGTATATTTCCACTGGACTAACACTTGATTGATGGTTCCCTGACATAGATGACACTCACGTTGGTCCAAAACTACTTGTGGTTGTAACCAAATGGAGCCTTCTCCGTCCAACTCGGGAAAGTTGGTTTTAGTTTGGCACTTAGTTCCAATCACCTTCTTTAAGAAGAAAACATGAAAAACGGGATGGAGCTTAGAATGACTAGGAAAGCCTAAATGACAGGCCACCTGTCCCACAAGATTGAGAATGGTATAAGGACCATAAAATTTGGGTTCCAGTTTCTAACAATGGTCAGCCTTGAGGGAATTTTTCTTGTAAGGCTACAGTCGAAGAAACACCTGATCTCCTTCTGAAAATTGACATTCATAGAGACCTTGATCTATTTGTTGCTTCATGTGATTCTAGTCCATGACCAAATTCTCTTTGAGGGTACAAAGAATAGCCTCTCGAACTGTAAGAATTTGGTCAACCTCCTAGACCTTTGAGACACCTGAAAAATATGAGAGAACTGAAGGTGGATTTTGTCCATATAACACTTCAAAAGGATTCATGCGGGTAGTTGTATGGTAAGAAGTTGTTGGATGCAGGCCTAGTTAGAAAGAAAGGCTATTTTTGGAGGAGACACATGCAAGGAAGAAAAGACACTTGGAAGGAAAAACACCACATGTAAGAGAAGCAGGTGAGTCACTCATGAAAGGAAGACCTAATGAAACTAGGGTTAGGGTTTTTGTAATGTATTGTAATGGATGGTGAGACAAGGGTATAAATAAGTAGTACTTAGGCTACAAGAGAGAAGGAGAGAAAGAGAGAGAAGGGGGGAAATATACAAAAATACACAGAGGAAGAGAGACTTGTAAGTATTGTATGAGTCATTAAGCTAGTGAGTTAGGGGAGTAGTAAGTGACTTGATCCCAAGGGTTAGATCACAGGCTGAGGAGCCTGGTGCGATTTAGTCAACCTCACAGGGATCAAGGAGCCAGTGGAAAAGGGTGAGACCTAATATTGTAAACACACACGGCGTGAGATATTTCTGAACCATAATAAAATCTTGATAGCTAGATCTTTGTGGACGTAGCCTAGGAGGGGGTGAACCATGGTAACAAATGTGTTATTTGAATGAATGTATGCATCTTTATGTTGATTAATTGTTGAATGTTAGATGAATGAATTAACTAGTTAGATTTTTTATTCCACATGCATGAATAAGAATGACTGTTACAATTAGATGTTAGACTGAATTAATAAAGATTACAGCACAAAACTGCAGATCTCCACTCATTCTTAGGTTTCAAACACCTGATTATTGCAGCCACCCATAGAGTTATCTCGGGTGAGACCATGCAATACACTTTGTGTGTTGCGTTGTCTTCTGGTTTACCACAGAGGTCGATAGTTTTAAAGGGATTTTGTTTGGAATCTTACCAAATATGAACCAGGTTAAATCTATGATGGTAAGGTAGAATCAAAATAAACCATAAAGAATCCTCAAGACCAATAGAGGTGTAGAGAAATCCAACAAATGGTTTTGTTTCCAGTTGTTTAGAAGAAAATGGGATTGAGTAGGTGAGATTTGTAGAGTATGTATTAAAAGAAGGACACAACGGATAACAAGACACTGAGAGAATGAGAATCTAAAAGGGAATGTTGAGACCGTGGAATCCAATGAAGGCAGAGATAAAGAGTTGGTTGAAGACAAAGGAGCTAGAGTTTGCACAGAAAGATAACAAAAATCTGAAGTTACCACCGCTCAAATATTTAGACAAGTACGTATTCAGTGACTTGCACGAAGTATTTTCTATGATTTCCCACATTTATTGCAGGAGTGGATAAAAACATTGAAATAAAACCATCGAAAAAATCGGATGAGACAACTAGAGTGGAATCCCGAAGAGATCACGCAGTTACAACAAGTTGATAATAAGTTTATGCATACAATAGATTTCTGGTTAGACAACATTGTTGCAGGATTTATCACATAATTCTCACAGTAGATACAATGAAGTCTTACAACGTCATTGAAAAAGAGTTCTTGAAGTGAAATCAAGGTAGGTACATCAGATCATTATATACTTCCATTAAGATATTACTATATAACAAAGGTGTAATGACAATGGAGTCAGAGAGATAAACTTCCCTGCATGCATGGGGGAAGGGGGGAAGCACTGACAGGAGAAGGAGAAATGGAAGGAGAAGGGGATAAAGGAAATAAGGAGGAGGCCTTGGACCCAATTATGATGGATGAATACCAGATCAAGCGGATCATGGCAACAGTTGGAAAGATGTGCAGTGGAGTACCCTGCCAATATAAGGTGAACACCAAGAAGAGATTTGTAGCCGTGAGGGAAGGCTTGGAAAGTAATGAAGAGGAGGTAAAGGATCTCTGGGCTATGGAGAAAATTGATGAAATCCTATGCGCGACATATGAGAGGAAGATGAGACGTCCAAGAGCAGAAATAGAAGGCAACAATCTGATCCATATCAAGAAGAACATCACCATTTAGACAATCAAATTTTGGGATAATGAAGATATAAGGAAGTACATATACACAAGGAACAAAAAATGGGGGATCCAGTTCAGGAAGAATTAGTCAAGTGTATACACCACATAGAGCTAGTAGTTCATCATTCAAGATGACAGGACATGATCCCACCATCAGGTTACCAGAATTAAAAGGAGAGGCATCACAGAACCCAGAGAGGCATCTATGAAAAGATCTGGGAAGAAAAACAAATCACATATGAGGACACTAAACTTGCACAGTTAGCTATCATGCTAAGAGATCACGCACTGGATTGGTACATGAGTTTAGCTAGGAACAGTCTACTAGGGACAACCAGAATGATTGGAGATATCAAGAAGTTGCTGATAAATGAGTTCGAAAAGCCTAGTTTAGAGGATAAATACATGAACGATATGATCGAGATTAGACAAAAACTAGGAGAATCTATATGGGAGATTAACTAGAGATTCAAACGATTAAAGGGAAATCTAAAATACATCATGACGGATATGTAGCATAGGCATTTGTTTGTCAATTCACTACTACCACACTTGAAATATCTGTTGTGACAACAGAAGTTTTAGACATAGGAAGAGGCTCTAAAGGAATCCCTACAAATGGAAGAGAACCAATATCAGAAGACAGATCCATCCATAGAGGAGCTGAAGGAGGATTTGAAGAACTTAATGTTCCAGCTAAACCAAAACAAAGGTAAGGACAAAAGAGATGTTGTTTGGTGTACCATATGTAGGACAAAAATACATCATAATAACGAATGTCCAACATTTGTGTAGTACATGGCAGCAGGAATTCCAAACCTGTTGCCAACAAGAGGACTATGGTGTGATACCTGTAAGAAATAGGGTCATGATCCATATCACTACCCAATGATGAAGAAGTACCAGACAATACCGAAGATCTCGTATTGCAACTTTTTCAACTCAGTAGGCCATGATGACAAAGATTGCAAAACCATGGACCTCATGAGGGAAAGAACATTAGATGCATACAAGGTACAAGCATAAATGATCACTAGGTAAGCCGTACCATAGTTTAACCAAGTACCAACCCTGTATAACATGGAACAACAATACAACACTGCACAGCCGTAGTACAATACCGTGCAACCACACTATAATATTGTATAGTATAACCATGCACCTCAATATAATGCACCACGAGGAGATAGATTTGGCTACAGAGGTGGAGGAAGAGAAATAGGAGGCTTTGGAAGAGGTAGAGGACCAGTGGTATGCCACAATTGTCAACAACTAGGACACTATGAAAGAGAATGTCCACTTCCACCAACGACCCGTATGTATTGTCACACATCAGATCATGACACAGAAGAATCTCTAACACTATTAGGGAAGATCCAGGAAAAAATAAATCAGAATGATCATAATGTTAAGTGGATTTCAACAGAAATGAGGGATGAAGGAAGAAACATTAACATAGTTACATGGGGAGGAGATAGAATAGGAAACGACATGGCAAGAAAAGATCCAACACAACACCAGTGGATGAAAAATAATGTTGAATCAAAGAAGAAGTTTGATGCACAGAATGAAAATGCAATATTCAAGCAAGCTAGACAAGAATTTATGAAACCAGACATTGAATCAACATCAACTGCGTAGTATATTAAGGAAGTACCAACGTATGAGACGCCTCCATCACTGGATCACACCGAAGAAACACAGCCACTGGGAAAAGTAAGTATGATTAAGGGTTTTTTGCAATCCTGTGTTAGACTACTAAATGATCCATCCTCTATTAAAGTATTACAAAATATGCTAGAAATATGTAGCATAGAGGAAGAAGGAAATCTAGAATAGAAAACAGTTAATCATCTACATACAAGAAGAAGAGCAAACAGGGAATTCAGAATGAATGCCAACATTGGATATTTCAACATGGGAGATATTGTACTAGATTTAGGATCTGAAGTAAATTTATTACCTAAGAAGACATGGAAATGTATGGGAGAAACCACCTTAGGATATTCACATGTTCATCTGAAGCTAGCAAATTGACACATAGTTCTACCAATTGGAAGACTAAAAGGAGTGACAATAGATCTGGATGGAGTGCAGACTAAAGCTAACTTCGAAGTAATTGAGATAGTGGATGGCACAATAACTTATCTAGCATTTCTTGGCTTTGATTGGGCATTTGATAACTAGGCCATAATCAACTTAAAGATGCGGAAGATGACATTTGAGTCAGGAGAATACATATTCATTGCGCCATTGGACCCATCAGAAGGGGAAAGGTTTGTAGAACCTACTTGCTTGGACCTGGAGGAAAATAATCGGTTGTACAGAACAATCGTGGATGAGAGGAAGATTATGTGAACCCAATCGCAGATGTGGTACTCAGTTGGAGAAGCAACACCTCATGTGCGTCAGACTCAGATACAGACTTATAAAATTTGCAACAGAGGTTACATGAAGTCTCCACAAGAAGATGTGCAAGAATAAACTGTGTAATAAGATGGGTAGGTACGGAGATAAGGGAACCTCCCCGATTCCATGGGGTGAATGAATTAGAAGAATTCTTAACACGATACAAATATGAAGTGTTATAAAATTAGAGGCTCTTATCCCTGGATATAGAACTCAAGGAAACACCTGCAATATGGTGGGGTGCGCACAAAGAAACAATTAACGACTGGTACCAATGTAAGAAGTTACTGCACATTAAATTTGGCGCAGAWYAAGGAAACAACCAGCTGCAAAAATATGATAGAAAAGGGGCACCAGAAGAACACTTGGAGAAGTGTAGAAAACTATGTAAAATGACATTRCCGAAAGACTGGCCTCATCATTKTGTTCACACATTAGAAGGCATCCCAGCAAACTAGTATACAGACCAGGAATTCCGCAGAGGAAATACAAACTGGATAATATTATAGCAGAACTTTAAGTCACTTTCTCATTTGAGCATGAGAACCCAAACATATACACAACACTTAAACAAATCAGAGGGGTGATATTCATTAAAGAACTGGAAGTAGAACTCATGACAGAAGAACAACAACAAAATAGACAGACAATAAAAGAACTATTGTCATTCTGCCACATGCAGGAAGAAGCACCAAATGAAGACGACCCACGCGATATTCATATTGAGGAAGTTAAAGGTGAAAGAGAAGTGGAAGGCCCACCTATGGAATGAGAAGTAATTGTTGCGCCTATCAAGGTGAAGAAATTCAACATTGGGACAGTTGAGAACCCCAAAATTGCCAGCATTGGAGACTATTGGGATGAGAAAACAGTGGAAATAATAACAAAGTTATTGCACGAGTACAACGACCTATTCCCAACAACATTCACAAAAATGAAAGGAATAGAAGGAGAGCTAGGTGAAATGAAGATACTGCTCAAAGCTAAGGTGAGACTGATCAGACAACGACCATACAGACTAAACCTTATATATAAGCAAAAATTCAAAGCCAAAATCGATAGGATGTTGGAGGATGGAATCATAGAACCTATAGAGGAATCGAAATGGGTAAGCCCAATGGTATTTCAGGAAAAGAAACAAGAAGGAATAAGAATATGTGTCTACTTGAGGAAGTTGAATGATGTGTGCCTACATGACCTGTTCCCTACTCCTTTCACAGATGAGGTGTTGGAGAACGTAGGAGGACGATAAGCTTATTCATTCACTGATGGATTCTCAGGATACCATCAAAGACAAGATACAAGACCCGAAAGACAGATACAAGACCCCTTTTTCCACAAAATGGGGATCCTACCAGTATACATTCATGTCGTTTGGACTGAAGAATGCACCTACAATATTTTCCAGAGTAGTCATAGATGCATTCAAAGGATTCATCCACCAATTTCTAGAGGTATATCTGGACGATTGGACAGTCTATAGTCTATTGAAAGACCATGCAGGGGTGTTGAGGTTGATGTTATAAATATGCAGGAAGTGTCAGATATCATTAAATATCAAGAATTCTATCTTTGAAACACCATTTGGGATACTATTGGGCCATATAGTATTTAAACAAGGTTTTCTAGTAGATCCTTCCAAGATTGTAGTAATTGTTAATCTACCACCACCAAAATCAGTCTGTCAATTGAGAGTGACATTGGGACACATAGAATACTACAGGAAATTTATAAAGGGGTATGTGCAGATCACTGCTCCAATGGAGAAATTGCTAAGAAAAGACAACAAGTTTCAGTGGAATGAGGACTATCAGTGTGGATTGGACACCCTGCAAGATAAGATGGTAACCACACCAATACTAGTATTCCCGGATTGGGAAAAGACATTCCATGTACATGTAGATGCATCAACTATAACACTGGGAGCTATTCTAGTGCATGTAGGATCAGGAGAATTTGACCATCCTATAGCATTCGCTAGTAGAAAATTGTCTGAATCGGAGAAAAATTATAATACCATAGAAATAGAAGGCTTATTTATGGTCCATGCGCTTCAGAAATTACAGAATTATTTATTGGAAAAACATTTCAAGATTTTCACAGACCAATCAGCTCTCAAATACCTCATCAACAAGAAATTGTTGGGGAGAGAATTTGTAGATGGTTATTTTTGTTCCATGAATTTGACTTTGAAGTGATAGTCAAACCAGGGAAGTTAAATGCAGGACCTGATCACCTATCGAGGATCACTAATGGAGAGGAACCTACGAATATAGAGGAAATATTTCCCGACACACAACTATTTTCAGTCCAAATAGTTGATGAATACTTCATAGACATCATCGAATACTTGAGTACAGGGACTATGCCACAGGAATTCAACACTACGCAGAAGAAAAATTTGGTAGTCAGGGCTACAAACTATCAATTGATTGTAGGACACTTATACAAAATGGGTGCAGATAGCATATTGAGAAGATTTTTGCTAGAACATGAAAGACCTAGGATTTTAGTAGAAGCTCATGAGGTAATAGTAGGAGGACATTATGCAAGAAAAGCTATCGCGTAGAAGGTATTTCACACAGGACTATGGTGGCCAATTGTTCACACAGACTCAAAGGACTACTGCTAGAAATGTTATGTATGTCAGAGGGTTGGTAAACCGAATAGAAGGGACAAGATGCCCTTGAGACCACAAGTAACTTTGCAGGTATTCGAAAAATTGGCAATAGATTCCATGGGACCAATTAACCCAACAAGAAAAAGGTCAGGAGTGAGGTACATTATTACTGCAACAAACTACTTAACAAGATGGGCAGAATCAGCACCAGTAAAATATTGCAGTGTAGAAATAGCAACACACTTCTTGTTTGATCAAGTGATCACTAGATTTGGATGCCCAAGGATTTTTATGAGTGACCAAGGCACTCACTTCATTAACAACACTATTAAGGTGATGACTGAGGAGTTTGAAGTTTATCATCAAAAGAATACACCATATCATCCTCAAGCAAATGGAATAGTGGAAGCCTTTAACAAGATCCTTGAGACGGCACTGACAAAGATCTACAATTTTAAAAGGGACAATTGGGACATGAAGATACCAGCAGTATTGTGGGCGTACAGGACCACATGTAAAAAAATGGCAGGGAAGACACCATTCAGAATGGTGCATGGACAACAAGCAATGTTTCCATTAGATTTTTTCGTACCTAGTCTATGCATATCAGCAATTAAAAAAGTGATGGAGAGAGGCACAGTACATTAAAGGCTAAGTCAGTTGATGATCATGGAGGAAGATAGGATTCTAGCATAGTTTCACCAAGAAGTACAGAAATCAAGGGACAGATCTTGGCATGATAGACATATCAAGAGGAAATATTTCAAGGAGGGAGACTTATTATTGGTATACAATAGTAAATCTCTTCAGGACCCAGGAAAACTTAGAACGCATTGGTTAGGACCATACAAAGTAAAGACTGCCACATATAGGGGAGTTGTACAATTGAAAGATTTAGGAGGAACATAAATCAGAGGGATGATCAATGGGAGTCGACTGAAACTGTATAGGGATAGTCGACCTCCTAGCACTTGAAAAAAAAAAAACACAGAGGGGTTACCACGTCGGACATCAAAAGATAGTAAAAAAGGCATAGTACACTGAAAAGAGAATGGGCACGCACACTCAAAAATGATAGAGTGACGGAGAAAGGACCAATGGTCAATAAAAGTTGGAAAGGATGGAAAGGATGGGTTACAAAAAATAAGTGCCAATGAACGGTTGCTATCAAAATTGAATGACAAGAACGATTGATGGGATGCCGCATTAATTGCGCCAAATAGCGACAGTAAGGGAATTCAATGGAAAGTAAGAAAGAAGTGATAGTTCATTCAAAATGAAATTTGGGTAATGTCTCCGAGAAGTTTCACATGATTCCTATATAGGGTAAGCACATGAGGACCAGAAGGGTTATTGTGAAAATTGAGACAATCATAGAGCGACAGAGTATACGGAGCAAAGAGTGAGTTTCAGAAGTTACAAAGCCAACTAATCTCGGTGGAGAATACCTTTACCACCATGGCACAACCCAAGCTAGGAGCTTCTAGCCAAGCCTGCGGATGACCTCAAAGCAACCTCAGAGCACCTCAACAGCCACAGGAAAGTGAACAACAACCACCTCAGCCTCTGGAATTCGTCAACTTGGATGAAATCTCATCTCTTGATATGACACCTGGAAGCCCCACACTAGTGGTGGAGGAAACCCAACAGACAACACTAGTTGGCATAGACATCGATATGCCCGAAGTAGGATAGAGCCAACAGACCTAGGATACAGAAAATCCTTCGTGCTCTGAAAGCCCTAAAGAAGAACCAAGGGTTAATGGGATGGTCCCAAACTAGCCAGAAACGGTCGCACCAGAAAGGTCACACAAAACCATGCTAGAAAAACCACAAGAGGGAACAATGGAAGATGTCATTAGTTGGGTAGAGGAGTATGCAGAAGAGATAATAATGGAGGCTAGAACCTCGATTCAGCCACCACAGTGGAAGGGAAAGCAAGCAGTAGCAAGATCATCGTGCATGAAGGCTACCACAACTATAGTCTTGTTGCGCATTCTACAACGGGTGCATGTCATGGGTAACCTATTAGGCCACATGGAGAAACTACAGTACTCAAACCACAATGTGACTTACATGGACAAGTTTTTGGAGTTTTTCAAGAAATTTTACCTAGATACTGTGAGTATAGGAAATTTCGGCGAACCAATTAACCGACCAAAATTGTTAAGAACATGAATAGATTTACAAATATAATCACCAAAAATACTAAATACACAATAGATCCATAGAGCAAGATAGAAGAAACCACACTTTATTATGACCAAACCCTTGAGGTAGGACAACACCATACAATAGATCCTATTATGGAAGGGATCCTCTCCTGTTCACTTGTATCTTCGAGGGGGATTCCTCATAATGAGCTTCAGCTCCAAATACATTACTTATCTTCATATCCCATTACATTTCTTGAATCTCTTTATATAGTTCTACCATCACCTATGAACATTCTAGAGGAGGAATCTTCTAGAAGTAGAATCTTCTAAGAAGTTCTCTTACATTTATTATATCTAACTACCATAGTGGGATTTATTTAATAATATAGTGGACCTAGTCCACGTTACATTGAATGGCCTCCACTACCTCTCTAGCTACATTAATGTAAGATACCTAGAGAGGTAGTGGGGGGGTGGCAGAGGGCCCATAGTGATAATAGTGGAGGTCATTCAATGTAAGGTGGACTAGGTCCACTATATTATTAAATAAATCCCACTATGGTAGTTAGATATAATAAATGTAAGAGGACTTATTAGACGATTCTACTTCTAGAAGGTTCCTCCTCTAGAATGTTCATAGGTGATGGTAACACTACATAAAAAGATTCAAGCAATGTAATGGGTTATGAAGAAAAGTATTGTATTTGGAGCGGTAGCTCAATAGAAGGATGCCCCCTCGAAGAGGCAAGTGAACAGGAGAGGATCCCTTCCATAATAGGATCCATTGTATGTTGTTTCCCTACCTCAAGGGGTTGGTAATAATAAAGAAGATTTTTCATATTTTTTCATATATCTTATGTGGTGATTGTATCCAGATATCTTTGGATATATTGTGATATTTTGTATTCAGTCTTTGGGTTCTTAACAAGTGATACAACTTCTTAAGAACCTAAATATATTTACAAATATAATCACCGTAAATACTTAATACACAATAGATCCACAAAGAAAGATA
>JASDQU010501007.1:82267-92451 GCA_032191745.1 Picea mariana | reverse complement strand
GGTTTTGAGGCTCTGTGCATGTAACCTATTGAAGAAGCTAATAAAGAAGAAGAGTTGGTGGATGTAGCCCCAGGGTGGGGGTGAACCATGTATATGTTGTGTTGCTATTCTTTGTGCAATGTGTTGTTGTGTATATGTCTTTACTTGCTAAGTTCCTAGATATAGATAGATAGATCTGTTTATGTTTTCTGCTAATGATGCATATGGATGATAGATCTAACCTATGCGAATGTTCTTAGTGCTTGAATCTGTTGGATCTATTCAACCTCTCTATGATAAGTGCTTAGATACATCAGATCTGGATGAATGATGCGATGCTCTGTTTTATCTGTGAAGTAGATAGTGGTTGAATATTGATGAACTTTCGGTGCTAAGTGCTTTGTTAAGTATTACAATCACATATCTGTGTCCCAGCTAAGGTTGTAGACACCTAAGTCCTGCAACCACCCCTACCTCTACCTCGGGTGAGACTTCATTTGCTTCGCAGGTGTTGCCAAAAGGGTCGATAGTTAGGGTTTTGTTGGTGTGTTGTTGTAGCATTGAACCCTGGGTCTGCCCCTGTGCCAATAGTGGTCGAAGCATTTGAGTTTTTACATAAATTCCTGTAAACATATTTTGATGACTGGACTGTTTTCAGCATTTTGCAAAATCATATTGAATGTTTAAGACTAATGTTGGATAAGTGTAGGAAATGTTAGATTTCCTTGAACCTGAAAAAAGTGCATCTTCTTTTCACCCTTCGGAGTGTTGCTGAGCCATATTGTGTGTATGCAAGGATTGCTGGTAGATCCACCCAAGACTTCCATTATAGTCGATCTACCCCCTTCTACTTTATTCAAATAGTTGCGCACTATTTTGGGACATACTGGATACTACAGGAAGTTCATTAAGGGATACACATAGATCACATCACCCATGGAGAAGCTTCTAAAGAAATACTGTCAGTTTCATTGGATAGAATAATGCCAGTAGAGCTTCAACACACTAAAATAGAAAATGGTTGTTGCACCCATTATGGTTTTCCCAAATTGGAGTAAGGAATTTCATGTATATGTCGATGCATATTCTATCGCATTAGGAGCAGTGTTAGCACAACCAAGAGCTGGAGACATTGACCACCCGTTAGCCTTTGCTAGCAGGAAGCTATCAACAACTGAGATTAATTACACCACCACAGAGAAAGAAGGATTAGCCATGGTGTATGTGTTGCAGAAATTCTACCACTACTTGTTGGGAGGACATTTTAATATGTTCACTGATCATTCTACACTTAAGTACTTAGTCAACAAGCCTATGTTGGGGGGGAGAATATGCAGATGGCTTATTCTATTTTAGGAATATGATTTCAAGATCGTGGTTAAGCCAAGAAGGATGAACAAAGGTCCTAACCACTTGTTGAGGTTGGAACATGGAGAAGAGCCTAATATTTTGGAGGATACACTGCCAAATGCACAGTTGTTGGCCATCAAGAAGGTTGATGATCACTTTGCGTAGATAGTGCAGTTCATGTCAACAGGACTGGCAGCTAGTGAATATACAATCACTCAGAAGAAACAGTTGGTAGTATGCGCTGCAGATTTTTCACTTATAGCTAGACAACTATACAAGATGGGGCCTAATGAGATATTGAGGAGGTGTGCTATGGAAGAAGAGGGACCATTGATCCTCACAAAATCACATAGAGGCATCGTAGGAGGAAACTATGTAGGGAAAGCAACAACACAAAAGATTCTTAGGGCTGGCCTTTGGTGGCCTACTCTACACAAAGATGCTAAGGAATAATATAGGCATGTGATGTATGCCAAAGAGTTGGGAAACCATCCAGAAGAGATGAGATGCCTTTAGAGTCACAATTGACCTTACAGGCATTTGATAAATGGGCCATTGACTTCTTGGGACCTATCAACCCACCAAGAAATCGCACAGAAGCTAGATACATAATCACTTCAACATAGTATTTGACCAGATGGGTAGAAGCAAGAGCAGTTAAGGATTGTAGTGAAACTATAGTTGTGCGCTTCATATTTGATGATATCATAACCAGGTTTGGATGCTTGTTGTCCCTTGACCAAGTTTTGAGGGATTTGGTCAAGTTTGACCTATTTTCGGACTTCGACACCCTATCGAAAGAGGAGTGCAAGACGAAGTGGAGATCATAGATCTCAACCCCTTTTTTGGGTCCTTTTGGGTTTTTGGGATTATGTAACAGGCATGGGATGTCGGCCCATGGGTTTACCCATGTTTAGACCTATTTTGTAATGTATAAATAGATGTCTAGGCTATGTAAGAGGAGAAAAAAGGGATCTATGTGATGTGAGGCTGATAAGATAAGTGCTAAGTGAAAGTATGGTTTGTAGACGCTCTGTGCATACTGGGAGATACTTGCATAGCTAGGTGCAAGGTATGGTAACAGGCTGTGAAGTGCTTTATGCTATAATGCAAGGAAGGAGGATCTAGCGAAGTGTGCAGATCTCTTGTCCTAGGCGAAGTAGGGTTTTGAGGCTCTGTGCTTGTAACCGATTGATTGAAGAAGAGTTGGTGGATGTAGCCCCAGGATGGGGGTGAACCACATAAACATTGTGTTGTTCCGCTTTGTGCTTGTCTTGATGTGTTTATAACTTCTCTTGCTAAGTGCTTTGATAGAGATAGATAAATCTATTGACGCTTTGTGCTAATGATGTGTAATAATGTTAGATATGACCTATATGAAGGTGCTTAGTGCTTGATATGCTAGATATAACCTGCTTGTTTATGATAAAGTGATTAAATACATCAGATCTGAGTGAATGATGTGATGCTCTGTTCTATCTGCGCAGTAGTTATTAGTTGAATATTGATGAACTATTGATATCAAAGTGCTCTACTAAGTATTATAATCATAGATCTGTGTCCCAGCTAAGGTTTTAGACACTTGAGTCTTGCAACCACCCCTGCCTCTACCTTGGCTGAGACTTCATCTACGTGTTTCCAAAAGGGCCGGTAGTTAGGGTTTTGTTGGCGCACTATTGTAGTGTTGAACCCTGGGTTTTCCCCTGTGACAACAAATGGTTCCATTGTCGAGACCTGAAATGGTGATTTTTGTGAACTGAAGAGAAGTTATGTGCATAGATCTACTGTTGAAGTGCACAGTATCAGACCTGAAACTATGATTGCTGGGAACTGAGAAAGAAGAAGCTTTGTGCAAATATTCGACCTGATATTGTGGAAGCACTATGCGTAAATTTTTTGTCCTAGTACGCAGCATTCTACTTGACATGAGGAGCTCTGTAGCAAGAAAAGAGGTCAGATCTGAAGAAAAGAGGTAAGATCTATAAGCTTTGTGCTCTGATACAGGTAAGAATATTGAAAAGTTATAGATCCGAAGGCTTTGTGCTTTGTAGAAGTAAGATTAGTGGAATTTTTTGCTACAAAAGTATGAATCTAGGTATGTTTGATAGATTCTATCCTAGCTTGAAAACTAGGGTATTAATAGATGAAATAATATTTGATATGAATATATTTTATATGAATAGTGAAAGATATGTTATACCTATGCATAGAAATAATGTTTGGACTAACAAATGGATGCAGGATCCTAGAAATAATTTTTTGCAGGTTAGCTACTATGAGCCTAGCGTGCAGTATAGGAAAGGCTGGAGATCACTTAAACCAAAGAGAGGATTAAGACTCTGTTACAGTTGTAGAAGATCGGGACATCTTGCTAAGGAATGCCCTTGGAAAAGATCTAGTTGTCTTTGTTGTAAAGCTATGGACCATGAAGTGTTGGATTGCCCTAGAATGATGGCTAAGCTGGAAGGAATGAGTATGAATAAAGAAAACCCTAAAGTAGATCCAGAAATAGTAGAACCCCGGAAAGAATTAGAGAAAGTATTGCTACAAATAAATGAAACCCTGAATGACCACCAACATGTCAAATTATCGGAAATCTTCAAAGAAAAATAATTCCTTGAAGCAAGAATAGGAGATTTCGACATTGACTCTATTCTAGATGAGGAAACATAGGTGAATATTATGATATAAAGAACTTGGGAACTTTTAGGAAATCCTTCTATGATTCCTTCATTAGGAGGAATAGGGTTATTCAAAGAAAAGTTGATAAACCTATGTGGAAGGATCACTCAGATACCTATGACTGCCAATGAAACTTCGACAGAAGAAGATTTTGAGATTATTAAATTTATCGAGGACAACACCCCATTTACCATGTTATTAGGAAAACCTTGGATTGACAGAGATCAAGCCAGATGAAAGGAAGAAGAAGAATTTTTGGATCAAAAGAAGCAAGAATTAAAAGATTTCATGACTAGAAGGATCGCACACTTGATCGAAGAAAAACAGAACAGATCGAAGTTATTTAACACTAGAGACCTGGATGTCGAAGTTGCAAGAACACTAGAGGATCCACAAAAGATTGAAGTACCTATCCCAGACAAATAAGAAGCATTATCCAGGAACCCTAGGGAAGAATCTCAACAGCGCAAAGTGACTAGGTCAAAAGAAGACAAAAACCAGAATGGAAAAAGGAATACTGAGATGAAGCTCATTGGAAATAAGGCTAGAAAGTTAAGTAAGAAGAGAGCGAAGATCGATAAGTTGCAGAAGGCTCCAGAGGGAACCTCGCAGAATGAAAAATTGCAAAATTGGAGCTTCGCTAGGATATCAAAACAGCGACACATGGCACTTCGCCATGGCGAAGAAATATAGCTGTTGGGGACATTATAACCATTAGATCAATTCTCCGAATGGATATAAAACCATTTATGGCCAGCAAGCTCACCATCCGACCATTGGGACTACACCATAACGGATAGAACCGAGTTAATGAAGGTCGCATACCCGTTGCAAGCGACCCATTGTCGAGTTACCTATTTATCCCACCGTGCCACACATCGAGAACACTTTTTCCAATTGAGAATTTGAGCCTGTGGACTAAGTTGAGTTTATACAGTGATCATAATGCTTCTTCTCTCTATCTCGTTACTATTTCTAAGCTACCCCCTGAACCTAAGATTGTTAACCCAGAGTCTGTATGTCAGATGAGTTGAGCACTGTAGAAAAAGTTGTTGAGGAATTTTTGATGGACCTCATGATTGAAAGATTCATGTCGATGTCTACAGGTATACAAGCATCATCCACGAGAGGACTACCAACCTCTCCATCCACTACTCGCGGAGCAGGACCATCCCGGTCATCCGATGAGAAGCAAACTAACCACGAGGATGACTTAGTGAATGCTAAACTGATCCTAACTATCCTACCCACCTATATGCCACCTTTAAGCGGTGTTGTAAATCATGACAGCGTACCCAAAGATTTCAAGTACGCCTTGGTCACTACGTACCTCTCGAAGTGGATACGTGCAGTGTGAGCAGACCAAGATAAGATCACAACGTTGAATTTTAGCGACTTCAACCTCAGAGATCGCAAAGTCTACAACATGTTATCCCCACATAATTATATGACTAGAACAAAAGGGGAAAACTCAAAGGTAATTCCCCAAGCATGGACCCATAACCCAGCACAGTCCACCCTACTCAACGTCATGAAAATTCCCCACTTCGTAAGACACCAAGAGGTGAATTCATGTGTTAAGTTGTTGGTGTCTTGTTACCATGGCAGATATTTGCGGCTAAACCATCGTATCACAATTGATCTGACCTTGATCAATCGAATCACGGGTTTGAGTATGCAAGGACCCAACCCACAGGATTTCTATCCTGGAAAATCCATGGACCGCGCTCTTGCAGAAAGGATCAAGGACACTTATGGAAATGTCGAGAAGGGCATGCAAGGCTACAAGGTAGCCTCTATTCAGAATGGCATAGTGTGCCTCACCTGTCAATTGATTGCATGGAAGTTAGTACACAAGAACCGACCCACCCAAGTGACTGGTTTTGTAGTCAACCTCGCAGGGAAGTGTGCAGAGGGCCTACAAATGAATTGGGGGAAGTACCTAGTGAACCAGTTGGAACTTGACTGCAGAGAAGCAGAAGATCAAGGATATGAATTCCATTTCATCTCTCTCTTGATCCTGATCTCTTTCATTGCCTGGGAGATGTCGGAAGGTGCGACCTTCCCAGACATCGAGCCATTTGAACCATTGGTCGCGAAGTTCAGTACATTGTGGTACTCAAGTGACATGAATAAGTAATGGTAGTCAAATTTCACGCTCCATAGATACTACAATCAGCTGAAGATAGCCATACAGTCTGAGCCTCACATGACACCGAACACTATACACCGATTCAGGCCTTTGATGAAGTTCAGCGGTGATTGGCATTTCATCTATATCACAGCGTGAGTCGATGAGCACAAGAAACAACTTCAATCCTACTATAAGTTGATGGAGGAGGACTTAGAGGAGATTACTAAGGAATGGTTCATTGACCTCCTTATTCTAGTCGACCCTGCAGAGATATCCAACATCGATAGCCTAGAAGCTGCACAGGATACACCCGGACCTAGAAAAACAAAGAAGACTGATGAAGTACAATATTTAAGCAGTGCCTCGATGAAGATTTCTTCCATGTCACCATATCAAGGAGGTGATCGTGAAGAGATAGATGGCACAAAATCTGAACAAAGGAAAGGTGAAGTAACACCGCCCAGAGACAAGGAGGACCCCTCGAAGAAAAGGAAGGTTTCCCCCCTTGAACCCTTCCTCCCAGAAGATATCAAAATCCCCTATAACTAAGATACAGACCGTCCTCACCTCTGATGATTTCAATTTCATCATAGCATCCCTGAATGATGCTTCGTTGGAGATAGCAGAGAAGAAAGAAGCTAAGAAGGAGGATATGTACAATAGAATTGAGGTCGAACTCCAAGGGGTGTAGCAGGCACTACAGTCAAGTCGTGCAGTCTCCACTGCACCTCTACCACTAGGAACACTAGAACCGAGAGATGAGCCATCCCAACTCCACCGGCTCACTGATACAGTCGAAGATCACCTTCGACGAGCACAAGAGGAAACAGCACAAGCCACCCAGGATTTGGTACAAGTACACGGAGTACTTGTATAACAACATCGAGCTGCCAAATAGGAAAAGAGTGCTCTCCAAGTGAATTTCGATGAAGAAAAGACATAGTTGCAGCAAGGCAAGGAACAGTTCCTCGTCGAGCAACCCGAAGTGAAGGAAGTGGTCAATAGATCATTGTGCTCTGTGATTGTTGTAGAAGTAAAGATAGAGGATCAAGTCACGAAGCAAGTAGCACAACTTGAATAAGTGATCCAACAGCTACAACAATGCATCATAGACCTAGAACTACGCACTGTGCCTGAGACTCCACAAGAGGTAAAGGACCAAAGAGAAGCAATTGCCAGGAGAAAAGTTGAAATGCTAAAGGCCCTTAGCTTAGAATGCAAGAAATTCATTGATCATAGTGCCCAGACATATGAGAAACTTACCGAGAACCAAGAATTGCAGGCACTGGAGTCACAGCTCCATGAAGAGAAGCAGCACATAGAAACACTACAGACACAGCTGAAATCCCTGACAGTTGTGGAGAGAATGAAGAGATCTCAAGAGCAGTGAACCGCCCAGTAGCAGATCCACTCTATCCAAAGCAGAGTTATGGAAGTAACTCAGAGACTCTAAACTATACAAGACAAGGCTTACCAATTGTTCTTAAAGGTCAAGAGCCAGGGAGAAGAACTAGAGCAGGTTAGCACTGCAGCAGAACAATGCTTGGAAGGACCTGTGAATGATGCAATCATTCAAGAGTTTGTTGAAAAAGAGCTTCTATCATAGCAGCAAGTCGGAGTCGTTTGAGCCAAGCTCGAAGCGTTTAAAGTAGAACTTCCTACATCAGAGTGACTCGAGATGAGTCACGGGTGAGTGTTGGGGGCATGTTGGCCCTTGACCAAGTTTTGAGGGATCTGGTCAAGTTTGACTTATTTTTGGACTTCAACAGCCTGTCGAAGGAGGAGCGCAATATGAAGTGGAGATCATGGATCTCAACCCCTTTTTTGGGTCCTTTTTGGGTTTTGGGGATTATGTAACGGGCATGGGATGTCGTCCCATGGGTTTACCCATGTTTAGGCCTATTTTGTAATGTATAAATAGATGTCTAGGCTATGTAAGAGAAGAAAAAAGGGATCTATGTGATGTGAGATTGATAAGCTAAGTGCTAAGTGAAAGTATGGTTTGTAGATGCTCTATGCATACTGGGAGAGACTTGCAGAGCTAGGTACAAGGTATGGTAATAGGCTATGAAGTGATTTGTGCTATAATGCAAGGAAGGAGGATCTAGCGAGGTGCGCAGATCTTTTGTCCTAGGAGAAGTAGGGTTTTGAGGATCTGTGCTTGTAACCGATTGATTGAAGACAATAAAGAAGAAGATTTGGTGGACGTAGCCCCAGGGTGGGGGTGAACCACGTAAACACTGTGTTGTTCCTCTTGTCTTGATGTGTTTATAACTTCTCTTGCTAAGTGCTTTGATAGAGATAGATAAATATGTTGATTCTTTGTGCTAATGATGTGTAAGAATGTTAGATATGGCCTATATGAAGGTGCTTAGTTCTTGATCTACTAGATATAACCTGCATGTTTATGATAAAGTGATTAAATACATCATATCTGAGTGAATGATGCAATGCTCTATTCTATCTGCGTAGTATTTATTGGTTGAATATTGATGAAATGTTGATGCTAAAGTGCCATGTTAAGTATTATAATCACATATCTATGTCCCAGCTAAGGTTGCATACACTTGAGTCCTGCAACCACCCCTGCCTCTACCTCGAGTGAGACTTCATTTTCTTCACAGGTGTTGTCAAAAGGGTTGGTACTTAGGTTTTTTTTGGTGCGTTGTTGTAGTGTTGAACCCTAGGTCTGCCCTTGTTCCAACAATTCCCAAATATCCTTATGAGCGATCAAGGCGCACATTTTATTAACAAGGCTATTGAAGCCTTGACTCAGGAATTTGAAGTTAACCATCATAAGAGCACACCCTATCATCCACAAGCAAATGGGACAATTGAAGCATTCAATAAGATCTTGGAGACAACGTTGATGAAGATATGCAGCGTGAATAGGGATGACTAGGATTTGAGAGTACAAGCAGTATTATGGGCCTATAGAACCACTTGCAAGAAACTAACCATGCAGACCCCCTTTAAATTCGTCTATGGTCTAGAAGCAGTTGTACCCATGGAATATTTGGTTCCTAGTCTAAGAATTGTATCCTTTATAGATATGGATGACACTGGCACTATGCAAGAGAGGCTTGCACAGTTCGTCGAATTGGAAGAAGACAGATTTATTGCAGGATTTCACCAGCAGGTTCATAAAGAAAGAGAAAAGGCCTACCATAACAGACACATCAAGAAGAAATCTTTCAAGCAAGGAGATCTGGTATCATTATATGACAGTAAGTTCATGAAGCATCCAGGGACATTCAGGACACAATGGCTTGGGCCATATGAGATTGCCTATGTTACAGAACGAGGAGATGCACAGTTGAAGACTTTGACTGGAGAATGGAAGGAAGGTTTGGTGAATGGAAGTCGGTTGAAATTGTATTATGACAAATAGCTGCCTCAACGCTCTCAGTAAAAGAAAAAGTAAAAGGGTCCAGGTACCAAGTGTAGTTGAAACTAGGTACTAGACACAGAAAATATAGTCTGCACATAGAAGGGGGAAACAGAGCAGAAATCACAGGCTGCCCTTCACAGTCTGAAGTTGAAATGAAACAGAAAGTTTAGACCTGAAGTGCCTCAGGATGAGTCACAGGTGAGTGTTGGAGGCCTATTAGTTGTTGGTTATGGAAGCAAGTGAATATTAAGGTAGAAAAGGAAAAATGTGAACTGCACGGAAGACACAGTGATTGATACTGGGTCGAAGTGAGAAAAAGAGAAGAAAAGATAGAGCGAAGTAAGAGAAATCAAGTCGTTGGATGAGGAGATCAAGGATGATGGATTAGAAAGGAAGAGGGATCGTGGACAACTCAGCAAGCGAAAGAAGATGTCAACAGATGCTTGGAATCACCGCACGTGAAGGAAGGAAAGACAGGCTGGTAAAGCCCTAAAAACAGGGGTCAAGTTGACCTAGGGTTTTGGTATCTAGGGTTTTGACACTTAGGTTTTAACCTAAGGGTGTCTAAGAGTTATTGTAATGTATAAATAAAGGTCTAAAGGACCTAGGATGGGTTGGTGCTAAGTTGGTTGAGAGTTCATTGTTATT
>JASDQU010501007.1:1335-11881 GCA_032191745.1 Picea mariana | reverse complement strand
GATTTTTGTTACATAGTTTTGGGATTAGGTTGTTAGTCTTAGGCAAAAATAGGAATCTGGGAGATTGTTCCCATATTTTGTGCAAACAATTTTGATAATTTCCACAAGGAAGGTTTCATCTTGTGGCCTTTATATACTTATTATTTTTGTAAACAATCCATCACTGTTGGGAGAACATAAACTATGGAATTATGATTATACAGACTCGAATGAAAGTGGATTTTTTGTACGGCTTTAGCTTCAATTTATCTTACTTTTGTTCAAGTTTTTTTTGTGCATTTTAATTTGTAATCAAATTATTGACTACTTTAGATATCAAGTCTTGTTATAGGTGGATGCGATATGATTTAAATTCTGTCCATATTTGATGTATCTCATTTTACTTACAACAATTACTCTGTTTTAATTTAATGAAAAGAAGGTTAACCTTCTTTGTTAAATGAGCAACTATGTACAAATCTTTGCAGAGGGATTTATCTTGATGTGATTGTTTGTAAATTATAAAATTGTTGTTGCTATATCCTTTACCTGTTCTATCATTAGCAATTCTGAAGCGTTGTTGCTTCGTTTTTACGCGAAGTATTGGAGAATCTGATGCGGGTTTACCTCATCAAACAATGAACGCACATGCTTATGTAAAGGACAAGTAGGAGGTGACAATTTCAGGTTAGTTTGTTATTTTATTCTAGTAGTTTAATTAATATAAGGATTCACTGTAGTTTAGACAGATATATAATACAGATTGTTGTTTTTATTACTTAGTTAGATAGCTATCATTTCATTTCTTAGCACAGATTACTATTCTTATTGCTTAGTTAGATAGCTGTCAATTTACTTCCTATTTATAAAAGATATAAAAATCAAAAAAATATTGAACAATAGCTTCGCTATCAATTCATACCTGATTTTCGCAGGTTTTCGATCAAAAATTTGCAATCTGTGAATACTGTACATATCATAGAAATATAATTGTATTGATAATTGAACATTTAATAAGTAGAATTATTGTTTTATAATATTAGTTAGTAAACTGTATATATATATTAGATTTGTATATAGTTTGTAGAAGTTGTTTTTTTTTTTTTCACTTAGATTAGTTTCTTTAGCTTAGTCTTTTTCACTTTCCTAAGACTTAGATTGGCCAACGGAGCCGCTAGACCCGTCGGAGTGGATTAATCCAAACGGCTTGGGTTATTTAGACAACCTCGGACCGGATCCACCCCTCCAGTTGACGAGCGGTCAATTTCGCTCGTCAACAAATGGCGCTAGAAGGAGGGCCTAAAAATTATTAATGGCACGAGGCGGTCAGAAGACTCCTCCACCACCCAACCACTCACCTATAGTGACAAGAAGTCATTCAAATGACAACATCATCCATCAAACAAAAACCACATCAAACGAGGATCTACAGATCACAGTTGAACCAACAACCCCAAATCCTACAGGTGGTGACATACAGGAGATTGTCCGACAATCTCTCACAAGAACACATATTGCCTTCACCCGTTTAAGACAACCAAATCGACCTTTGGACCAACCTTTAGATTTCTCTGATATCAGAGAACAACTTGGAGGCACTAACCTCACTTTAAACCCTACAGATCCAATCCTCACTCCTGCTGCAGGAGGATTTGGAATACCACCCTCACCACCTCCATCATCTCCTTCTTCTTCTGGAGAAGACTCTTCTGATGAAGGCATTTCCTCTTCTCAGCCTTCCACACTGCCTACACTAATGGCCAACCAGAACAATCCTACCAAAATCTGGCTCGACCAAGATGTAGTAGCCATACGTGGGCCTCAACATCCCTTACCCAAACATTCGGAGAAGTGGCTCCCCAAGTTTGACCCTGAATCTAAATAGATCGGTGAAGATCACATTAAAAAGTTTATGTTAGCCATTAGACTCTGTAATGTCGAGCATGAAGACATAGTATATAGATTGTTCCCCTATACTTTCGAGGGCAATGCCTCTACTTGGTACTTTGCCCAGTAAACCCATACCATCGTGTCGTGGGAGAAGTTTGAATCCTGCTTTCTTGAGAAGTTTGGAGACGATAAATCCCTAAATTTTCTAGTCATGGAGCTTTCTAGTTTAAGAATGAACCCCAAAAATAAAATCAAAGACTTTAACCAAAGATTCTTAACACTAAAGAACCGAATCCCTATAGATTCGATGCCTGCTGAGAATCTTATCATAGCATACTATACTAAAGCCTTGCATTAAAGTATAGCCATTTGGGTAAAGCGATCTAAGAAAGACACGTTGTTAGAGGCCTTCAAAGAGGCCAATCAGATTGAAAAAGACATCCTTAGTTTAAAAGACACTACTAGCAATGAAACAGAGACTAGTTCATCTTCCAAAAAGAAAATCGAAATCCCCCCTAGACCTTCTCAAAATAAAACACAACCTGAAAGCTCAGATTTAGAAAACTTAACAAAAGTCGTTCAAAAACTGTCAAATCAAGTTATAGATTTGAAAAGGACGGCCGAAGAAGCTTCTTCAAGCAAAGGGCCTTACAAACCACCGTTTAGGAATCCTTTTACCACCAACCGACCTAATTCAAATACCGAGGGCCTAAATCTAGAGAGCCTGCAATTCACCATTCAAACAATTCTAGAAGCCCAGGATAACTTGATGCCTCCTGAGATTCCTAAGGAGGTAGTTGAACAAGAGACAGTTGAAGAAGAAGAATCTTCTCTGAACATTTTTGGACACTTCTCGGATAGCATTTTTCAAGCTAATTTCGAGATAGTACATTCCTACAATACTAGGAGTAAGATGATAAACAAACTTTCTTCTGAAAACACTATGACTTTGCCCCCAAAACAGTCTAAACCAGCTGAGAATAAATAGAGTCATGTAAACCCATACTTAGATTATGATTTAGTTGAAGATCTAAAAAAGTTAAGGGCTAACATTTCTGTTTATGAATTATTAAAATTTTCGTTTCTGCTACAAAAAATGTTACAGAATATCGCAGAGAATAACAAAAACGGTAATCCAAGCAGGACCAAATTTGTTCAGAACAAGTCAAAAGTTCCTCAGAAGGCTTCTACTAAGAACAATTCTGATCCTCACGAGAAGGGAGGCCTTCCTGTAAATAATGTAACAAATGTAGATAAATTAGCTTTAGAGGCTGCGAGTAAAAATCCACAAGCTTCCACCATTAGTACTCGCAGAAATGTACCTCATTTTTTGTTAACTTTTGAAATATTTAATAGAAACGTGCACAATTGTATGGTATATTCAGGAGTGTCATCCAATGTAATGCCATGGTCTGTGTGTCAGAAGATTAATGCTGAAGTTGAACCATCCACCTTAAAGATCATCCAACTTGATCGAACTAGTGTTAAAGTTATAGGCGAATTAAGGAATGTGCTTATAAGATTATCATCTAACCCCAAAGTTCATCAAGTAATTGATATTATTGTTGTGGATATTCTAGAAGTTTATGGTTTGTTTTTAAGCAGAGACTGGTCAGAGCAACTACACGGCTATTTCGCGATAGATTGGTCTCACCTGTGGCTGCCCGAGAGCGACAAGCCCAACAAAATCAAGGTAAATCGTGAATGCTACCTAAAGCTCACAGTCACAGATGTAAATGACCCCAATGAACCATTTACACCTTCTGTCGATTCACCCAAAATACAAGGGATGGATACCTTTTTTGGAAATTTCATGGCCGAGACTTCAGCTATCATTAATCTGGAACAACAGTCCGAGATTGTAGCATATATGCAGCCAGCAGTTTCTACACAATGGTCTCACGCACTCGATGAAAATCAAATATGGTTTCTTTACTTTGATGGGTCAAAGTCCAAGGAAGGAGCTGGTGCGGGCTGCGTTATTATTGATTCAACAGGTAACAAAACCCTGATTGCATGTAGGTTAGAGTTTGAATGTACAAACAACACAACAGAATATGAGGCTTTATTGCAGGGCCTCAGAAAAGCATTAGATATGAACATTCAAAATTTGACTGTCTTTGGCGATTCGGAAATCGTGGTTAGACAGGTAAGAGATTCTATCCACTGTCTGTCTCTGCATCTTAAAAGCTACCAATCTGAGGTATGGAATTTAATGAATAAGTTTTCTGCTTTCAACATAAATTCTATTCCTAGATTGAATAATTCTGAAGCTGATTTATTAGCTAACGTAGCTTCCAAATTCTTTCCTGCAGAAGGCTTGTCCCCAAATGCATTCTCTATCGAACTATTGTTCAGACCATTTGTTCTTGACGACATTACGAATTGGAGAGTCTTCGACAACGATCAACAAATTACCAATTTCCTGCATATGGAAGAAACTTTCCAAGGCGCGGTGATCAATGAACGCACTCATGACGACAATCTACATGATTTCATGGTAATACCAGATCCGAGATCTCCTGAATCTTCATCGGACATGGTAAATTCTATCCCTAAATTTGTAGTTAGATTAGAAAAATTTTATGATCTTCAAGACGAATTCAAAAAAACGGTCAACTGTAAAACAAATAGTTCCTCATTATCGTATGAAAAAGTAAACTTAGGAACTAATGACAATCCACAGTGCATTAATTTAGGGGTGGGGTGTTCTGAACAAGAGAAAGTTGCGTTCATTAAATTGTTTAAGGAATTCAAAGATGTTTTTGCATGGACATATGACGACCTAAAAACCTTTGACCCTAACATCATACAACATGTCATTCCTATGAAACCCCAAACCTTACCATTTCAACAAAAGTTAAGAAAAATACACCCTAAGCTCGAACCGACCGTCAAAAAAGAATTAAATAAACTCCTGAATGCTAATATAATTTTCTTAGTTAGGCACACGCAATGGGTTTCTAACCTTCTCCCTGTCCAGAAGAAGAGTGGTGAAATCCGACTATGCGTCGATTTCCGAAACCTTAATCGAGCGTATGATAAAGACAACTACTCTGTCCCACCCATGGAACAGATCCTTCAACAGGTATCTGGTTCTGAAAGAATATCCTTATTGGATGGTTTTTCAGGGTATAACCAAGTCCTGATGTCTCCTCCAGACCAACTTAAAACTTCCTTCCTCACTCCATGGGGCACCTATGCTTATAGGAAAATGCCCTTTTGGACTCATTAATGTCAGTGCCACTTTCCAGAGAGCGATGGACATCGCTTTCCGAGGCTTAATCAATCAATCTGTCATGGTTTACCTAGACGATGTTACTATATTTTTGAAAAACAAAACTGATCATCTAGCTCATTTAAGATCCGTTCTACATCGATGTCGTAAGTACGACATTTCCTTGAATCCTAAAAAATCTTTCTTCGTAGTAGAACAAGGTAAACTCTTAGGATTTATTGTATCAAACAAAGGGATGATTATTGACCCTGAAAGGACTCAAGTCATCTTGAAACTTCCCCCTCCCTCATCCAAAAAGTCTATGCAGTCTTTCTTATGCCAGATAAACTTTGTGAGGAGATTTGTCCCCAGTTTCTCCGAAATGGTGAGACCTTTACAAAATTTAATTAAGAAAGACGCACAATATCATTGGGGACCCTTAGAAAACCAAGCTTTCAATTCAATAAAAAATGCCATAATAGATGCTCCTTCTCTCATGAGCCCCGACTTTTCGCAATACTTCACACTCTACAAATTTGCTTCTGACCACTCCTACGCTGTTGTCCTAACTCAAAAGAACGCTGAAAACAATGAAGTCCCAATTGCCTTTATGAGCTCTGATTTCAAAGGTGTGGAACTTAATTACCCAGTGGTAGATCAGCAAGCCTACGCTGTTTTTAAAGCAGTAAAGCACTTCTGATATTATCTTTTGAAATCTAGGATGAAAATTATTGTCCCTTACCTAGCCGTCCAAAATCTGTTAGTGCAGAAAGAACTAGGTGAAAAGAGGGCGAACTGGGTTACCTCCTTACAAGAGTATGACATAGAAATCACCCCAGCACAAATAGTGAGAGGCCAAGGGCTATGCAAGTTAGTTGCTGACTCAGCAACAGGACAGCAAGAAAATTCAATCAAAATTCAATCTGCTGTGCACAAAACTCTGTCAGTCCCTGGTATGACGATATAAACTTCTGTCTCGAACATGGGTCAGCCCCCCGTCACTTGGATCCTACTAAAAGAAGAGCGTTAAGATTAAANTGATGGAGTACTAATGCGCTGTCTTGAGAAAGATGAAGCATAAAAAGTCTTATTAGAATTGCATGCAGGAGAAGATGGTGGGCATTTTGGTGGGGATACCATTGCCCATAAAGTTTTAAGAGTAGGTTATTATTGGACTACACTTTTTAGAGATGCTCATGCCTTGTGTCGCAAGTGTATTATTTTTCAAAAAGCACCAGGGCGGATACAGAAACCATCCTTTCCTTTGCAGCCTGTTTCAGTAGATTCCCCTTTTCAGCAGTGGGGTCTTGATATTATAGGTCCAATCAATCTGCCATCCTCACAGCAGCATAATTTTATCATAATAACCACAGATTACTTCACCAGGTGGTCTGAAGCTGCCGCATTAAGAACTGTAAATACCAGTCAGGTAATTGCCTTTTTAAATTCAAATATTATTACTCATTTTGGTATCCCTGACTATTTAGTATTAAAAAACGCTTCTTATTCTTCGTCTCTTGAGACGAGTGAGTTTGCTCTAGAAAAAGGAATTAAATTGAAGTATTCTGCCAGCTACTACCCTCAGGGCAATGGATTGGCAGAATCAACTAATAAGAATCTGATTAAAATCATCAAGAGAACGGTATCTGAAAATCACAAAAAATGGCATAATGCACTGTTAAATGCAATCTAGGTTGATAGAGTAACACCGAAAACTGTTGTGGGTAACTCTCCCTTCTTTCTCATCTATGGCAGAGAAGCAATTCTACCACCACATATTCTTCTTCCCTCACTACAAATATCACAGAAAATACAAGAAGAGAACTACCCCCCTTTGGAGAGTCGAATCAATGCTTTAATAAAACTAGAAGAGGTAAGGGCTCAAGCAAAACATAAGTTAGATCAGCATCAACTAGTAGTCAAAAGCTGGTTCGATTCCAACTTTGCTTCTGACAGGAATTTGAAGTAGGTGACCTTGTCTTGAAATGGGACAAACCGCATGAGGGAAAGGGAGAGCATATGAAGTTTCATAACTTATGGCTAGGACCATTTTTAATTGCCGAGAAATTGGGTCCCAGGTCTTTCTGATTACAGACTCTAGAGGGATATCCAGACACCTATCCGGTGAATGGCCAAGCTCTAAAAAGGTATTTTGCTTGATGACAACCCTGTGTATACTGTGTAAATATTTTTCTTTTGTTTTCTTTTCTTTTGCTGTTTTGGTTTTGATTTTTCTCTTACGCTTATCAGTTTTTGCTTTTGGAAATACACATACCTGCATTATGAACTTTTCAGACAAAGAAAACAGAAAATTCTTTCTCTGAAATGACTGCTGAAAAGTTGTCTAAACATCAATTGTAATATACTTCTGAAATTTACAGCCATGTTGAGAAAAGCTTGTTGTTTGAAAGAAGTTTACTAATTTCGATCTGTAAGTGAAGCCTGTCACGATCATCTATTTTCTTCTTATGTTGTCCCTATTCCTTAAGGGAATAACTCAGAAGATGTCTCCCTGCTTTCGAAGGTCGGTTTTGTAAACAAACCATCTCTGAATCTTAATGAAGGACAGTTTAAAAAAAATCTTTCAAGGTCTGAAAAAATATGTCCAAAATATCATAATTTTTAGCGTCACCCTGCTCAATTATATATCTTTAAAAAACCAAATAAATCATTAAAAGAGTTGTGGGATGTGCTTGTAAACCCGCCAGGATACTGAACAGGTCTGCTGGCAGCTGGTAAATGCATGAATGATGCCAAGACAACTTCGTCGAGGTACTGAACAGGCCTGCTGGCAATGAAGCAATGTCAGGTATATGAAAATTCGCAAATATGGGATCTCTTGACCTTAAAATGTCCTTTATTCTGATCTAGAACTTCCTGACAGGATACAGATATCAGAGTGGGTTAAATGGAAACCCTGTCGAGGCTATGGATGCCTGTTGGCAGCAGTGGCTCTGTCAACAGTATTGGAGATTTTATCTTTAATATTATGCCTCGCTTGTCTTAAGACTGTTATCAGTTTTCATCTTTTAAGCACAGCTGGAATTTTTTGATTAATGATGATGTTTAAACAATTTTCTGGTTGTTTTTGAGTTAGAATTATTCTCTTTATCCTAATCTAGATTTGTTCTTTTGGCAGAGATAACTGCTTCTACTAGTGTGTCGCCATTGTTGGCAACCATTTTGCAATTTTATCTTTTCTTTACAAAGCTGCCTACACAAGGGTTTTGAACCCTCAATACTCGTTGCAATTCTTTAAAACAAAATGACACTATTATCTTGCGCATTCACACACCTACCTTTCGTTTTCATTTTCATGACTGCAAGCATGGAAACCTTGGGTTGGAAGTCATGTCGATGGCATTAAAATCATCTTTGGATTGTTATGAATCATTTTGTTCATGTGGTCATAAATTTTTTCACCCCTATCTCACTAAAGGTCATACACGTGTCAAAACACCAAACCTTTATTTACTTTGCATTTTTGTTAATATGGTTTCAATTTATAAGTTCGGGGTGCAATGATTTTTTGTGTCTTTGATTAAATCCTTGGTGCAATGGTTTCATAGAACACATTAATTTTGTGATTAAATCCTTGGTGCAATGTTCAAACAATTGGTTTCTTTTAAATCATACAAATGCTATTGTTTGTTCAAACATTCAGATCGACTTGTCATGGTTTTCAATGGTTATTCATTTGGCATGTTGTTTACATTGTTTTTGACACACACCAAAAGTGATTTGAATTACCAAGGCACCATCGATTGTACATGCCAACATGATAGTTTAGCACGGTTTCAATTCACTCCACCACCCTTGCACGCATAAGCATTAACGTCTGCCTTGCACTCCGGGCTACCTCTGCTTGTTTTGGGAAAACCTACGAGAAATTGGTCCTATGTCTACCCTGTCCAACCCCCTCACCGATTACCCTATTGACTGTGTGCTCTCTGCTATGGCTCCTGAAGTGCGCATAGAACCCAATGGTGTCCAAACGCTTCTGTTATTTGATAATTCTTGTGGGGACATGGAGAGTAATGGATGGTTACTTTTCATTCAAAAATTTGAGGGTTTCAACCTCGCACTCGCTCAACAATTTGCCCTCACATTCGATGGATGTAGGGCCAAAGTTGGGGACATCCAACTCGAATTGAACGAAGAATTCCTCAGCTCAGCCATAGGTTTGCCAGCCAAGGGGCATAAATGGTTTAAGAATTCGAAGGTGGATGAAGTGCCATGGCTGCTCATGTTTACCTTGAGGAAAATTATCAGTTGTGACAAAGATA
Source organism: Picea mariana (assembly GCA_032191745.1). Classification (NCBI taxonomy): domain Eukaryota; kingdom Viridiplantae; phylum Streptophyta; class Pinopsida; order Pinales; family Pinaceae; genus Picea; species Picea mariana. Next base: position 2,509 of record JASDQU010501007.1, on the reverse strand, counting down.
TGCCGGTCACAGCCCTTAAGTCTCGATGGCATGATTTGTTGGCCATTGTTAAGCAATTTGTTACTTGCGAAGGTAGATATAGTTTAGTTTTTCTTTACCATCTCTGGCTGCTTATGAATTTCATAGATTTCCCTTTGAATATGCCTCATTACCTCCTTCGCAGTTTGTATAAAATGGCCAAATGATTTAAAAGGGAGAAGGTCGACTCCAGCCTCTTCCACCACTGTTTGATTAAAATTATCATAGTCCATCATTTGAGGTTGAGTGCAGATTGTTGGGAAGCTTTCTTGTTGAGGAATGACTTTGCCACTCCTGAATTTGGTCAAGTGGACAAAACTGTGGTCACTGAAACCCTTGTTGGGCCTGCCCTGCCACCTCCTACCCTCCTACCCTCGGTTGAACCCCTGACCTACCCGAACGATGACCTACCCGACACCCTTCCTGAATCATGTTCAAAGGATAGTGCTAAGCCTGTTAAGAGGCCTACAAGAAAAAAGGGCAAAGGTAATACCGATGTCAGTAGCAAGGGTAAGAAGGCTGCATGCTAGGTATCTAGGTGTGCTCATAATAAACCCAAACAAAATACAGACCAGAAGCCAATTGTTTTGAGTGAAGATTCAGATTTTGAGATTGAGCGATTTCTGACCAAGGAATACCCATACTCACACGGCCTCTATTCTGTTGAACCCTATGACTACATATCCAATCTCCTGCCATGCCTTAAAGATGACCCCAACTTCCCCAGGATCAAGTTTGACAGTGGAACCCCTGGTAATTTAAAGATCCCTCACCTGCAGTGACTCGGCCTGATCAACCATAGTGCACTGAATGCAACTCTTGGCTCAAATGATATGATACAGATGTCCCTCTGTTGCGATCCCGAATCAAGTCCTTGGAGGACCGGGTGACTGTGTTGTCTAAGGAAAATGATAGACTGCAAGCTAAGGATAAGAGGCAAAAGACCATAGGCTCTATCATGTTCAAAAATGTTGAGGCAGTCACTGCCATTGTTAATTCAAAATTAGCCTGACCGAAATCGTATCCCCAAAGCCAAGGTATGATATTTCAACAATGATTTTAGAACGATTCTGTTTGTTTTGAATTAGCAAAAACGATTCTGTTTGTTTCAAATTAGTAATAAAGGATTTGTTTGATAGATCGCATATATTTCTGT
>JASDQU010501006.1:34965-48896 GCA_032191745.1 Picea mariana | reverse complement strand
ATCATCCCATCTTTGCACTTGACATTGATTTGGGGTCTAGCTTATTGCAGATCACTGATGATCCTAAAGCCCCTTTCCAAATCAGAAGGCAACCCTTATTGGATTATGGGACACGTCCTCCCAACACCTCCATATGGAAAATGTTTTTCGACGGAGCTGCTTCTAGTGAAGGCGCTGGTGCTGGAGTGGTCTTTGTGTCGCCTTGGAAGGAAGCCATTTCCCTGTCATATAAGCTTGAATTTGAAGAAACTAATAATGTGGCAGAATATGAAGCTCTTGTTCTAGGTTTAAGGGCTGCAAAAGAGATGGGAATTCAGGAGGTAGCAGTGTTCGGAGATGCAGAATTGATAGTCCAACAAATCAGAAATGCTTATCAAGCCAAGCATCCTCAACTCGGGAGTTATGGAAATGAAGTATGGGACCTAATCGACAGTTTCTTCTCAGCATTTAATACTTCTTTTGTCCCAAGAGAGAAGAACACAGTGGCTGATTCCTTGGCTACATCAGAAAGCAATTTCAAAGTGCCCTTGCCACCCAAATTCAGATACAATGTAGAAGTAAAATACATGCCCTCCATACATGACAATGTCAAACATTGGAAGGTGTTTGAGGGCGATCTTGAGATCAAAAGATTCTTGGAGACTGTCGAAGAATTTTCAGAGATGCATATCAGCCAAGACTCTGTCTCTGAAGAAAGGCTTGATGGGGGTAATTTTCTGAGTAAGATTGCAGAGTGCAGCATTTTGCAGCTGCCCAACAATCATATTCCAAGGTGATTGGTTCCTTTGGAAAGTCTTTTTGATAGAAATGATGTGGCATTAAAAGGGGAAATCTCAGAGGATGACGCTGATACGACTCAGTGCAACATTGGCACTGAGAATGAACCCAAGTTTGTCAAGTTGTCTAGGAGTCTGACAAAGGAGCAGAGGGTTGAATACGATGAAATATTGAGGGAGTTTGCTGATGTTTTTTCCTGGACCTATGAATATCTAAAAACATATGACACTTTTGTCATCGAGCATAAAATCTCGTTGAAAAAGGAGGAAAATCCATTTAGGCAGAAGCTAAGACAGATCAATCCTATGCTGCTGCCTATCATGGAGAGGAAAGTGAAGAAGCTGCTATAGGCCCGGATCATCGTGCCACTGAGATATTCAGAGTGGGTGTCCAACTTGGTCCCAGTAAGGAAGAAGAATGGAGAAATCAAACTCTGTGTAGATTTTAGAACCCTGAACAAGAGCTCGCGAAAGGACAATTACCCCTTACCAAAAATGGAACATATATTACAGAGGGTAGCAGGAGCATCCAGGATTTCCATGATCGATGGCTTCTCTGGCTACAATCAAATCTCTGTCCTGCCTGAGGACAGGGAAAATATGACATTTACCACTCCATGGGGCACATTCATGTATGCTAAAATGCCTTTTGGATTGATGAATGTAGGAGCAACGTTTCAACGTGCCATGGACATAACTTTCATTGGGGAAAGGGATAAGTTTGTGGTCATCTACCTGTATGACATAACTATCTTTTCCAAATCTGATAAAGAACATTGTTGTCATCTCGGGAAGGTTTTTCTGAAATGCAGGATTTTTGGCATTTCATTGAATCCCAAGAAATCCTTGTTCGCCATGAGGGAGGGAAAGTTAATGGGTCACATAGTATCAGTCGAAGGAATCAAGATTGATCCTAGCAGAGTTAAGGCAATATAGGCCTTATCAATCCCAAGATCAAGGAAGGAGGTCTAGTCTTTCCTTGGTAAGATTAATTTTCTAAAGAGGTTTATTTCTAACTTTGCTGAGGTGGTAAAGCTTATAACGGTCATGTTGAGAAAGGGAAATGAAGTAAGGTGGACCGTTGAATCTTGAAATTCCTTTGAGCAGATAAAGACGGCCTTGACTGAAGCTCCTACGCTTATTAGTCCTTATTACTCAAAGGATTTTCTTATTGTCTCCTTTGCCTCACCTGACACAGTGGTTGTTGTTTTATTACAGACAAACGAGGCCGGGCTAGAGAAGCCTATTGCCTATTTTAGCAGAGCTCTGAGGGATGTCGAAGTCAGGTATGACATTATGGAGAAGCAATCCTATGCCCTGGTAAAGGCTCTCAAAGCCTTTAGAACCTATGTCCTACAGTTAAAAATCATTGCTTATGTCCCCTCGGCCGCTGTTAAAGAAATTCTTATTCAGCCTAACATAGACGAGAGGAGGAGTAAGTGGATAGCCAAGATCCTTGAGTTTGACTTAGAAATAAGGCCTACCAAATTAATCAAAGGTAAAGGTTTAGCTAAGCTGTTGGCTAAAGCAAATTGCAAAGATTTGGGGGTAGGTGTCATCAATGAGTGCTCAGGAAATCAGCAGGATCAGCTGTCTGATATAGACCCTCAAGCAAAACCCCCGTTGGCTCGATGTCCCTGGTATAAGGATGTCGTATATTTTCTACAGGAGTTGCGGCCTCCAGATGGCTTGCAAAGACACAAAGAAAGAGCTCTGAAGCTCAAGGCAGTCAGATACTACCTTGTCGATCAAGTGTTATATTGGAAAGATACCCTAGGGGTGCTTTTGAAATGTATGAACCCACAAGAGGATGATAGGATCATGGATGAATTTCACAATAGCCAATGTGGAGGGCATCATTTCTGGAAAGCCGCATCCTAAAAAATCCTCAGGGATGGATACTACTAGCCCACCGTATTCACTGATGTCTGCAGAAAGGTCAAAGCATGTATCAAATTTCAAAGATTTGCAGGAAAACAACAACTCAAGTCTTTGCCTTTAAAGCCTGTGGTCTTTCGGGACCTTTCCAGCAATGGGGCCTAGATTTTATTGGAGAAATCCACCCTGCTTCTAGTGGGCAACACAGATGGATCCTAGCTACCACATATTTCTTTACTAAATGGATATAAGTTATTCCCACCAGGACTGCTTCCCTCAAGGTAATCATTGGATTCCTGGAAGACCTCATCACAAGATTCGGCTTCCCAAGCAAGATTGTCACTGATAAAGCAGCCTCTTTTAAGGCTGAGCCGTTAGCCAAATTCTGTGAGCAATTCGGGATCAAACTGATTCACTCCACCCTATACTATCCCCAGGGAAATGGTTTAGCAGAGTCCTCCAACAAAAGCCTGATAAGGATCATCAAAAGACTATTGGAGGACAACAAAAAGGCCTGGGATTCAAAGTTGAAACTCGCCCTATGGGCCGATCGAGTGACCACAAAGAGATCTATAGGAATCTCCCCTTTCTAATTAGTTTATGGAGCAGAATTGGTTTTCCCTTCTTAGCTAGCCATTCCTGTAGCAAAGTTCTTCCAGGATTATCAAGAAGAGCCTAATGACATGATCAGAAGAGTTCATCAACTGGTGGAAGTCCAGTAGGCCAGAGAGCAGGTAATGGACAGAATTCAGGACCATCAACAGAACGTCAAACTGGCATTTGACAGGAAGGTCAAGAAGAAAGAGTTTGAGATTGGGGATTTGGTGCTTAAGTGGGATGCACCTATACAGGATAAGGGAAAACACAACAAGTTTGATGCCCTATGGATCCGGCCCTTCAAAATCTCTGAGGTTTTCTCAAACAACACGTACAGGTTGCAAGATTTGGAGGGTGAAGAGGTTTTCAACAGCCCAGTAAATGGGCATTTTCTGAAGAAATGTTTTGTTTGAGCCTTAGACGGCTCCTTTGTTTGTAAATATTGTCCTTTCGGTTCTTTGTTTATTTTCATTTTTATTTTTCGGCTTAGTAAATGACTCCATAGCCCAATAGCAAGGCACTGAAGCTGCAAATGAGTTCTTAGAGCATCACAGGGACGACTCTATCCCCCATGGAGCCTAATGTTAGCAACAATTTTTGTCTTGGGCACAAAAGTACCCAGGTCTGCAGGTTGCACAAGAAGCACCCAAACGTAGCATGAAAAAATCTCATTTTAGGTTACAAGTCAAGCGAGCAAGCGAAGTTTTGTTTTCAGTGGTCGAGATCCATCTATAGAGCTGATCAACGATCATCGGGATTTCGGGGCCACCAAGTTACCTGAGATATAGTGCTAGAGATAGCACCTATATTTCAAGACAAAATCTGGGTCGCTCGATCTAGTGACGCATGGCGCAAGATCTAGTCACATCGGCATATCGGCATTTGAGAGTTCGAAGGGTAAAGATTCCTTGTCATCTCACACCTCGAAACCCCGAACCCCGAAGTGCCGAAAGCGCCCAGAGTCGGGCCCAGGGTTTTTGGCACCTAGTCACAAAGGAATAGGCCTGGAGAAGGGGCGCTAACGTTTATCATTTGGCAAGGTGGGTCCCGAAGCACCGAAAGTGATATCAGCTGTCCATCCAAAAGGGACATGTGGTACGCGATTAGTCTCCTTTCCTTTTCTCCCATCGCGACTTCGAAGCACAAGGAGTGGATCCCTCCCATCCGCGAGACGCGAAGTGCCAAAGGCATCCGAGATTGGGGCCCACGATATCGCTGAATGAGTTCAGGACCGTCAGATCAGAGAGGGACGTGTGGCGCCCAATTAGGCCATATCGACATTCCGCCCATCGCGACTTTGAAGAGCCAGGATCAGCTCCTTCCTATCCACGAACCCCGAAACGTTGGAAGCGCCATTGAAGATAGGCATAGGGTCATAGCTCATAGTTACTTGGGGGCGACAGAAAAAGCTGCGCAAAGTGCCGAAGTGATGGGTTTAGCTGCAGAAGGGATCACCGTGTTCTCCAGGTGCCAGTTCAATTTGATCTCAACCCTGATACCTGCTTAGAGTAAATGAAGAAGAGAGAGGGTGGTTGAAACCTCGCCCCACTCATTAATTGTAAGGTATAGATGTCCCGGCAAGAAGTCTGCTCGAGATGGTCCTCTATACCGGTTTTTTCCATAGAAGCCATGTCGAGTCCTTGACTCACCAGGGAAGCCTGCGCACGCTAATTCAACATTTAAGGGCTCAACTACCATTTAGCATGAGCCATGCAAAGTTAAGATGGCGAATGATAGAAGAGTGCAGGTCAAATTTGATTGAAGAGACACCCCATCCTGAAAGTCTAGGACACCTCTGTTTGGCAAATGTTTGGGAGTATATGTACTCAGTTTTTGTATTTTGTTGAGGATCGATGGTTGAGCAAGGCTCCCGATTGTAAAAGCTTTAACGAAGCACTGTTTATTCTGGTTATGCATTGACTCTTGAGACTTCTTACCTTATGAATGTCAGTTTCTTTCATATCTTTGTTTGCACTGTGTTAGAACATCTCGGAATTGGAGGATCCAGTCGAGTTGTAGTTGTTATAGGATGATGTAGGTTGGATCACTATAACAATTGTGTTGTCTCTAATCGGTCTTGTGATTTTCTCAACGCTGAATGACTTGGAATTGGAGGATCCAGTCAAGTCACGCCTTCAGTTCTCTGAAACTCTGAACCAAGAGGATCTTGCATTTAGAGTTTTTCTTCTGCAAACTGCTGAAAGCCCTGTTTCCCGAGATAGTTTTGCTCACTCCTCTCACCAAGTCTTCCATCTGCTCATTTTACAATCAACCCACTCACTGAAGTTGGATCAAGACCTCCTTTGTTCTTTGCATACCAGACCTGGTCCTTGAGCTAGAGTGATTCTGTCTTGGGTCTCTAACCATTTGATCATCCATTAAACTTATCGTGACATAAGACTGATGGGCATTGGGCTCTGCTCCTATCGCAATCCAGGAGTGACTACTGATGCTAACACATCGTGAGGAGGGATAGGTGGCGAAAAATCTGGAACTCTGGAATAGTTGCACTCGAGGAGTTTCCAGACATGCTGGTCACAAAATCGCCGAAGCAACACAGAGTCAAAGCCAATCTGAACCATTCATCAGACATGGCGTGCATCAGTGGATCCCACACTTAGGAGAAAAGGCACTCCAGGAGAAATTAAATGTGGAGGTAGAAAAACTCCAGAATTCCTGAAGGTGGGAAGTAGATATGGACCATTGGAGCCAGAGGGGAAACGCATCATGCGATCCCACACTTTGGCGCTAGAGCACTTTGGAGGTCTAAGGAATGTGGAAGATCCAAAATCGCTGAAGGGATGGTTGCTTAAAGTTAATATTAGCCATTGGATCCACAAGACACGTGTCAGACGATCCCCATATTCGACGATCTTGAAATTCGGAGGAATGGAGTAAGTTTGGCTAGAGACGAGGACTCCCGAAGGCCCAGAGTCCCGAAGAGGATCCAAAACCTCGATTTTAGTGGACGTGTGGCATTAGATATAGAGGTCTGGAGCATCGACACTCTGTAATAACGAAGGTTTGTTGAGTCAAGAACTCCTGAGCCCAGGAAGCTTCGAAGATTCAAAGTAGATCAAGATCATTGACCAAAGCTCATGGAAACCATTTGTTGCAAAATGACACGTGGCACGAGATCCTTCACTTCAGAGGTTGAGAGCTCCAAAGGAAAGGTGAATAGTATGGAGAAAGAAATCTCGAAGGCCAGAAGGCCAGAGTTTATCTAAGTCATTCATCAATGAGGACATATGGCACTAGATCTCTCACTTCAGAGACTTAGCACTCCAGAGGGTTTTGTGAAGTGAAGCATTGGAGCGAGAACTGACCAGAGTCCTGAAGTTCATCTAGACCGTTTAAGGCTAAGGACACGTGCCATCATATCTGACACTCTAGAAATTTAACACTTCGGAGGTTTGTGGTGTTGTGCATCTCAGAACCTCCGAAGCACGGTATTCTGAAGTAAATCTCAGTCGTCCAATCAAGATGACACATGGAGGAATATCCCGCACTTCTCGAGTTCGCTAATTCGAGACTCCAAAGGATTGTTAGTATTGTGCATAAAAAGGCCTGAAGCCCAAACTCTCAAAGTAATTGTGAACCGTTGATCTCAGATCAATGCGGACCGTTGATCTTTGCAATAATTCACTCTCAGTCACATGAGAAGTTGAACTTCAAATTTTTTTTTGGCTCTGAGTACACCCAAGTAGCTCGATTCCGCCATTAAAGGGTCTACAATCGATAAAGAATAGAGCTCATATTTCTGAATTTCTAGATCTCATGCTCAGATAGTAAGATCCAGCAAGATCGAAGCTAAAGAAGTGGTCTACCCTGCATTTTTTCGCCCAAAGTCACGAAGATAACTTTGAGGACCTAGTTTTACTCGCAAGAAACATGATGAGAACCTGTTTGTTTGCATCAAGTGGTATTAGTGTGACGAGATAGAATAGTTGATCCAAAAGTTTGATCAAATTGGTGAATGAACCGCCAAGAAACGTTGTCATGGGTTAGCAAAGACGACTCAGGAATTCCAGAAGAGATCTCATACAGATCTAGAAAGAGAACAACAAAGAAATGGTGGGATATTTTGCAAAGACAAATGAAGAGGTTCCACTTATACCTGAGGAGCTCACACAAGAAGCAAATCAGACGAAAATTGATTATATTTGGATCGACATGAACATGAATCTACCATTACCGCCACAGTATAATGGTAAGAATTTTGAATTTTGGTCTGTTAGAATGAATGTTTATTTGTGTCTTGTAGAGTGTTATCATAATCTACATGATCAAGAAATGGATGCATTAGCATTGCAGTTCATCCAACAAGCCTTGGATGACAATATGTTGCACAAGGTTGCAACAACAACATATTTGAAAGAAGTTTTGAGTATTCTGGAAAGAGAGTACAGTGAGAGAGGGAGCAACAATTTATTGATTGTTTCCACACTAGAAGAAGCATATGTGTCTGAAGCAGCGCTACAAGAGGAACAGAAGGAAGAAGCATCTGTTTCTGAAGCAGAGCTACCGAAGGAACATAATGAAGTAGCATCTGTGTGTGAAGCAGAGCTACCAGAGGAACAGAAAGAATGTGCATCTGTGTGTGAAGTAGAGCATGAGAAAATTGCAGAAACTGATGGTGAAGCTATCAGTACAACAACCTGCATCGATGAAATGATTCGAGTAGTGTTTGTTGATGACAACAAAGGATCAACATCAATGATGATTGATGAACATTGTGCATAAATTGGCCTCTCAGAAACAAAGGTAAGAAATATTGAAGTTGAATTTGATGATGATAACCTATCTTATGATGAGTACCTTCAAATAATGGAAGAGAAGAAGAAAATTGATGAATTGATGTTTGGAGGAGGAAGCCTACTTGGCATTCAAAGCCAAGTGGATGATTTGGTGACTGCAGAAGCAGTGCTTGAAAGAAGGTTTGATGACAGAGGCATTCAAGGCATTACACTTATGACTGCCAATGAAGCAATTGAAGAAGAAGATAATGTTGATGCAGATTTGAAATGGATTGAATAGTCAATCTATGATGCTGATGATGGTAATTGCTATTAGAAAGAAAATAAAGAAAAGAACCAATATGGTCCCTGTTATAATTTTTTATATCAGATTGACAAGTTGTTTGAGTGTGCATGTGAGCAGCCAAAAGAAAAAGATGAAAACATGGACCGGGATATCAATGAAGACCACTTTGAAACCATCTTGATGCAATAGATTTTTGAAGAAAATCTCCTTATCAAATTCTGAACATGAAGTTGCAGTGACAAAGATAAAAGGTATAAACTTGCTACATGAAAATGCTCGTGTAGGCATTTGTGACAGTTTGTCAAATGCTATCGGGTTGCTGAGGTATCTAGCAACACTACGCGACATAGGAAATAATCTCACGGGTTGCTGAGGTATCTAGCAACAGTATGCGACATAAGAAATAATCTTACTGTGACGCTCATTTTTCGGACGGAAGCTTGTTACATCAATATTATTTACCCATTTATGAGAGTCGGTCAAATAATTACGGTTTGCTGCGGTGTCCAGCAACAATACGATTCATAATAAATAATCTTGTTCTGACGCGCAGTTTCGGGATAAGTTCGGCTGTAAAGTGACCTGAACTTGTTGTACAACACTGCGATATTTGCCAGCCGTCCAGGCGGACTCTTATTTTATATAGAATATACGAGAAAGACCTACCCAGCACCTACTAATCTCAGAATTTTCCTAGGCATTAGACCTAAATTCTGAAACAAAGTTTTAAGATTTCTTGTCAGGATCAGCAGTGGATGCGATTATCATCGATATGTCGTTTGATTATAGAAGTGAAGATCAATGGCTGTCTTTCTCTGATTACTATGAGGCTTTTCTGGACTCCGTTAGGATTAGCAGCCCGATCTCCGATTTTACTAACCCTCTTGCTGATGGGCAATATGTGGAGTTTGATGCAGGGGACGGACCGACCGGCTCTGATTCCTGCGAAGCAATCACAACTCAGGCTGTTACCCGGCGGCCTGTTTCGAACTCAAGTCCTGTTGCCCATACTAATTCTGCTGACAATGGACTACTGTGTTTGTGTGTATCAAGCATTAATCCCACTATGAATAACGACGAGCAGGTAGCAGCTGCAGCATTCTATGGTCCATCTGTTTGTATCGATTATGGTGATCGGGCGGTGTATCATAACCCTAAAAACACAGGGAGAGAGCAAATAATGGATTGCGAGGCGAATTATCCACTGCATCATAGCCCAGGCGACGGTGAGAATTGGCTAATAAAACGTAGAGTATTGATCAACGCTGGAAGTTTGCTAATAATCCTTCTAATGCTATGAATTGTTAATCCTCTTCAGGTTCTGATATGAAATTACTCCTGGTTAAAAACCATAAGGCTTGGGGAAAGAGAAAGAAACGAAAAACTGATCAATCTGTCAGTGGGAATGTTTTCGAGACAAATGCGCTAGTAACTACCCTAGACGACTTAAAAACTACCCTAGTTCTTGTTAATGGTAGATTTATGAAGCTTAAATTTATCTGAATTCAGGTCTATTGAAGTATGAAGAGATGAACAATTAAGATCTATTGAAGTATGAAGAGATAATCAATTATAATTTTTTATTTATTAAATAAGCATTTTATTTTCTTTTTAATTCATCAAGGAGAGACTTCACACAAATATCTAAGTATACCTCACTTCAATAATTAAATTCTCAATATCTCATAAGATTCGTAATATAATTCCTGAAGGTTCTGATTATTGATACCATTCGATCTTTCTTCGTCAATTTAATCCTAACTTTATGCGACTTGTGGTTTCAGATGTTCAAGAGGGACAGAGGCAAATCTTGGCCAAGTTCAAGTGCTTACAAAAATCATGATGAAAGTTTGAATTCTAAATAAGATGTTATAAGGCCTGACCCCCCGGAATTGCTGTCCAATATTGTCAAGAAGGATCGAAAAAATTACATCCACGTTACAGGAAGAAGAGGACAGGCTACCGACCGTCAAGGATTGGCAGAAAGGGTATATATACGTATATATCACTAATTATTTAGTCTTCCGGTAACTGATGATAGATTGTAAATTCCATCCACTGAATCTCCGTCAAATGCAGGTTAGGAGGCAGAAGATCAGCTACCGCATGGATATTTTGCAAAACCTTGTTCCAGGCTGTAGCAAGGTATAATGTTTTTGCTTGGCTTCATTTATAACTCTAAAATATTGACAATATGCACAGATACAGTAGATAGCAAGAGAATTTAGGTGAATGGAAGCTAACATGCCCAATTTCATCAGATAATTTAGGTAAATGGAAGCTAGCATGTCCAATTTCATAGTAGAAACATTGTTGTAACGAAGTTTTTAAGGTCTTATTTTTTATTTTGTTTTGGATATTTCTGCGATGGGTTTTGTTCAAAATTTTATTAGAAATTTAGAAAACAGTTGAAATTGCAAATTCCGTTGATTAAAATTGCATTCAAAATTTTATTAGAAATTTAGAAAACAGTTGAAATTACAAATTTCATTGATTAAAATTGCATATAATAAGTATTATGGTGTTTTTGATAGCACTAAATTTAATTATGCATTAAAAGCAAAATTTATGTTCACTGTAAAATTGTAATTTCCCAGCCATTACCTTCATTACATTGCTTTATTCCATACATCCTACATAGCCTAAAAGTATTTTCTTTCCTCTTGAGTATCTTCTTTCCTCTTGTTTGGTTTAAAAGTATTTTCTTTACTGTTGTTTGCTTTCGTGGTGTACAACTTATTTCTAAATTAATCATTAATATTTTGGGTCACTGAAATGTACATGTATACGGTGTGTCTGAGATATCAGATTACAAACAAGGCACTTGTGTTGGTGGAAATCATCAACTATGTGCAGTCCTTGCAGAACCAAGTGAAGGTAAAAAATATGATTTAAGATGGTTCCGAGTAAAGCAATATTTAAGTTTGTCATTAGAATCTATTTATTTGATTGATTATATTAGTATTTGAAAAGCTGTATTCTGCAGATTCTTTCAATGAAAATGGCCTATATTATTCCTCCTCTTTCCACTTTTAACTTTAAAATAAATGGCCACCAGTCTAAAAAGGTCAGTTGAGTGTTTTTTCTTCTAAATTTTCTTACTTAGTTTCCTAATAAAACTAACTAGGTAGCATAATTAACGAAACTTAATTAATAAACTAATTAGGTAGCATAATTAACCAAACTTAATTAATAAATTAATTAGGTAGCATAATTAACCAAACTTAATCACTGGAATTTTGAAGCAATTATTGCCACAACAAGCGACCACACAGATCGTATGATTGCCTACATCATTGCTCCTAATTACGTCGGTCATAAGCATCAAATGTTTGTTGGTAATTGATGCAGTCTTGTCAATCATTTGGCATGATGCAATCTATTTACAGTTTTCTTTTATGTTGGTTGGTATTCAGATATAGATTGTCTAACTAAATAATGCATGCAAAATGCATGAGTAGTTTTCTAAAATCAGTTGTTGTAAGCGTTCAACCAAGAGAAGCTAACTGTTTGTTCTATTTAATTGATTGTTGCTTTAGGGTAATCATGTCAAACTCTAATTCATTGCCCATTCCAAAATTTAATGGAAGTGATTATGATTATTGGTGCATCAAGATGATGACCTTTTTGATATGGAAAGATCTATGAGAAATTTGATTTGTTGAAATAACCACCGCACTTCTCGTGAACTAGGGGTGTTGGACTTTTACTAACACATGTGGGTTTGGTATAATGCCAAATCTTAACATGGTATCAAAGCCTTCGCCCAGGTTCAATTCCCTCAAGTTACCTCGGAGTGAAGGGATTGGACTAACCGCAACACCTCTCGTGGACTAACAGTCATGGGTTTTGGTGTAATGGCAAATATTAACAATGTCCAGAAAAATTACAGAAGAATGTTCAACGAAGTTATTCTCCAGTTGTAATGGTGATAACATGAACCATAGGGCACGGTGTCCCTTAGTAGATCGATCGATTACCAGTGGTTAATTGCAGCTACATGCACCTGAATAGCATTTCAGATTTCCTATAATATTTTTGTAAAATAATATCTAACGCGATTGAACAGTTAGTTTGGTACAGAGAAGGACAATTAACGGCCTATGTTATGACAGTTAATGACATACGTTCATGTTAAAAGGAATTCGTGCGCAACAGGATACGGTTGTTGGCAACCATTTTTTCTTAATAAAAGTCGATAAAAAAATTAATAGACTAAGCTTAATAAAGTAAGTCAGATTGCTGGATTCGTATGCTGTGAATATTTTTGGTGGTCACAATAAATAGGGTTATGATTTAACTCCTTAACTTCCTTTTACATGATAAAACATGTATGTTCATCTTTAAAAGGTGATTAGGATGATTAGCATAATAATAGTTTATAGTATCGCTGCCATCTAAGGCTTAAGGCATGGGACTTACGTCTACCTTACAGTCTAGTTATTCTTCATAGGGCGGCTCACTCCGCTTCAGTGCCAATCAAAGCCGACGTGATGCTCCTTGGTAAAATGAATGACCCCGATATTTTATTGGCGAATACCACATCTAATTATCCCGATAATCACATGAAAACCATGAAAGTGGTGGTGAATGCTCGCTCCACTAAGCTATTGCCGGTTGACACAACCCACCCCGTCTTTCTACACTGGCTTTATCAAGTTATTATTTCAAAGATTTTTAGGGTGAAAGATTTTTATCAAGTTATTATTCTATATTATTCTTTAATAGTAAAANAAAAAAAAAAAAAAAAAAGGTAAGATTTCTAAATTTTTATTTTTTATTTTTTTAATGCTTCCTTACTGGTGTTTTCAATTTTAGTCTTCAATAGTAAAAGAGTAATAAGTGTTTTCAGTTTTAGTCTTCAATAGTAAGAGAGTAATATTGGAACGACTGTTTATGGTACTTGCATCCTTCATAGTGCGTGAGAATTCCTTTTGGTATTTCATGAAATGCTAGAATGAATGAAGCACAAGACCTCTTATTTTCAAGGAGATTTCCAAGAAAGATGAGAACAATCTATACAAAATAGATGAGAACAATATATACCCAATATTTATTTCAAGGGAGAAGATGTAGCCACTGATTGGGCGCAAGGGAATTGATCAAGGTAAGCACTCTTGTTCTTGCAGTGAAAAATACCGAGAATTGAAGAATACCGAGAATAATAGTATTCAAAAATTTATGAGAGACCGAATTGAATTTCAAATCTTAGCTTTTTATTTTAGCATAGAAAAAATTCGATCTTATCTTTTTATTTTAGCATAGAAAAAATTCGAAATTTGAAGAAAGAAGCTCAGGATTCAAGTTCGTTAGTGGCGGTTGTAGCATAATTTTGGAAATGCAGAACATTTCCATGATGGTTTTGATGAATACCCAGAATTGATCAAGGTGCACCGGTGTTCTTGCAGTGAAGAATACTGAGAATAATAGTATTCAAAAATTCATGAGAGACCGAATTGAACTGGAAATCTTAGCTTTTTATTTTAGCAAAGAAAAAATCCGGAATTTGAAGAAAGAAGCTCAGGATTCAAGTTCGTTTGTGGCAGTTGCTGCACAATTTTGGAAATGCAGAACACTTCCATGATGGTTTCGATGAATACCATTCTGGATATTGGAGGCATTTCATTCTTCTTTAAA
>JASDQU010501006.1:15302-27230 GCA_032191745.1 Picea mariana | reverse complement strand
GAAGCAGATTGTTTTTATTTTTTTTCTATTAGCACAACCACATTTAAAAATGTGACTGGTATAAGCCGAAACAACCACGTTTAAAAATGTGACTGATATACGCGAAAGATATTATTTATCGCCGTCGTTCATATAATCCTGTCGATTCCAACTATTTCAATTCAATAGAGTTTAAACAAGAATGAAATGCCTCCAATATCCAGAATGGGTATTCATCGAAACCATCATGTAAGTGATCTTTAGCCTTACCTCTGCCAAGTTCTCTTACGATATTCCATTAGGCATTTCCAAAATTGTCTTGAAACAGCTACAAACAAACTTGAATCCTCAACTCACTCCTTCAAATTTCGAATTTTTTTTTTTTGCTAAGATAAAAAGTTGAGATTTACAGTTCAATTCTGTCTATTTGAATATTATTATTCTCAGTGTTCTTCATTGCAACTACACCGGTGTTTACCTTGATTAATTCCTTATGTGCCAACGAAGAATCTGAATGCATTAAATCGTCAGGCAGTACTTTCATGTGAAAAAATGGAGGTCCGGCGATTACAAACGCCGAATACAAAAACAAAAGACCACATTGTTTGCTGAATCCCGAAATGAAACGAGAAAAGGTTGTGGGCCTAGTACTTTGGGTTTCGGGGTTCGAGGTTTGGTCATTACAAATGCCAAACACCAACACACAACAACTCTTGAATTGTGAAAATGTGAATGGAATGTGGGCCTTCTAGGTTTTGGGGTTTATGAATACTCGACGCATAAACAAAATAAAATAACAAATGCTGAAATGCGATTAGGGTGTGGGCCCAACAATTTCGGGTTTTGGTGTTTGGTAAAGAAAAGGAACTCCACGCATATGTAACAAGCAAGTCGCGAATGCCGAAATATCAATTATCAATTTTGTATTTAATCTCCTTTTAAAATCACACGCTCCAACAAATAAATTCAGAATAAATAAATGACCGGGTTCGTAATTCAAAAAAGAGTTATTGAGTTTGCTCAAAAATGAATGTATCAAGAAATAAAATGAGTTTACAAACTCAATAATAGAAAATCATAAATGCAGAGCAAACCTCCAAAACAGGGAATAACCGATTTAATTCAAGAATGCTTTCAAGCTCTTGTCTCACCCTCTGTGTATAGATTACAATATGATTCAAGTATTTATAGGAACAAAACTTGCCCCTTCGACCTTAGGAAAAATTAAATCAGGGCGGTGATGGTATTTGGTGGCCTGCAAAGGCTAAGGCAGCCACCACTTGATAGTGAACCCTCACGTCTTGAAGGGTCAAGACGACCACCAATTCGTCGTCATAAGGCGGTGAAATGATTAATCTCTGACATACTCCCTCTTAATCATTTCAGGGAAAAACAAACTAAAACATGTGAAACAAAATTGTTGTAAACAATGCATTATAGTTTGCAAACCCCAATATTACTTCTTTGTTTTTTAAACAATTCATTTCCCAAAGGCTTCGTAAAAATGTCTGCAAATTGTTCTTCAGATCAACAGAACTGAACAGAAATCTCCTTACCAGTTACGAGATCTTGAATGAAATGATACCTTGTATCAATGTGCTTACTTTGTTTGTGAAAAATGTGATTCCTTGACAATGCAATGGCTGACTTATTGTCACAGACAATCTGGGTTACATCATTTTGGTTATGCAACAATTCATTCAATACCCTTCTCATCCATACAGCTGCAGTTGTTGCAACATACTCTGCCTCAATGGAAGATAGAGTCACAATGGCTTGTTTCTTTGATGCCCATGCCACTGTTCCAGATCCAAGACAAAAAATATACCCAGATGTGTTTTTCTTGTCATCAATGCAACCTGCAAAATCATTATCAGTATATCCGATCAGCTCAAGGTTTAAGCTTGATGTGTATCGTATACCAAAATTAGTTGTTCCAACGACATATCTCAGGATCCTCTTTCCTGCTTGCCAATGAGTACTCTTCGGAGTCTCCATGAATCTGGAAATCAAACTCATAGCAAACATAATGTCAGGTCTGGTTGTTGTTAAGTACATAAGGCTTCCAACTAGCCTCTTATACAGGGTTGGATCAACATATGATCCTTCATCATACTTGCTCAGTTTAACACCAATTGTCGTTGGTGTTGCAACTGGCTTGCAATTCAACATTCTAATCCTTTTCAGCACTTCATTTTCATAGTTAGTTTGACAAATGAAAATGCCATCATCAAATTGATCCACTTCGATTCCAAGAAAAAATTTCATCAAACCTAAATTAGTCATCTCAAACTTTGTTTTCATGGCATTCTTAAAATCATCTACTGTTAGATCTCCAGTAAAAATCAGGTCATCAACATACAAACAGACAATCAAAATTTTACCTTTCTGGTCTACCTTTGTATACAGAGTTGGTTCACTAAGACCTCTACTAAATCGAACACTGATTAGGCATTCATCAATCCTGCTATACCAAATTCTGGATGCCTGCTTCAATCCATATAAAGATTTCCTTAACTTGTAAACCTTATCTCTGTGTTTATCATTCTCATAACCCAGAGGTTGTCTTACATAAACTTCTTCTTCCAAATATCCATTTAAAAATGCAGACTTGACGTCCATATGATGCATAATCCATCTATTCTGAGATGCAATAGCTAAGACCATCCTTACTGTGTCAATCCTTGCTACAGGAGAAAAGGTTTCATTGCAATCAATACTGGGTTGCTGACTAAACCCCTGAGCTACAAGTCGTTCCTTGTACTTCTCAATATCACCTTCTGCATTCAGCTTAGTCTTAAAAACCCACTTAACACCAATACTTTTCTTGCCTTCAGGTAAATTGACAAGATTCCAAGTGTTATTCCTTTCAATGGAATCAATCTCCTCATCCATTGCTTTTATCCATACATCCTCTTTAGCAGCTTCATCATAACTTACAGGATCATAAGCTGTAAATGCAAAATTTGAGATCTGATCTACCTCTTCATTCTGATCATATAATTCTCTTTAACTTCTAGTTTTATGTCCTTTAAATATGTTTTTTAATGAAGCTAAAGTAGGATCTGATTCACTGCTTACCTGTGAATTTGTTTGATGTCCACCATGTCCATATGACTCACCACGCTCATGAGTTTTGGGCATTCTAAATTGAGATGGGCTGAAATCTGGTGCTTGCCTTGTTGGACTTCTTGTTGCAGGCATATATGCATGTGGAACCATCTATCCATCTCCTTCATCTTGCTCAACTCCATCATCATCTTCACAGGGTAACATAACTCCCTCTGAAATTGATTTGTCAATACTTCCATCCTAGGCTTCATCTTCTTTAAATTGAACATCTCTACTGATTATATATTTCTGGGTGATGGGATTTTAGAGTTTATATGCCCTAGATTCTTCATTGTATCCAACAAAGATACATCTCTCGCTTCTGTCATCCAACTTCCTTCTCATTTCTGTAGGTACATGTACACATGCAACACATCCAAAAATTCTGAAATGAGAAACATTACAAGAATTACCATCCGAGGCTTCCTGAGGTACACGATCCCTCACGGTCTTGGTTGGACTTCTATTTAATATAAAAACAGAGCAAGGAACCGCATCTCCCCAATATTCATTTGAAAAATGCTTCTCTTTCAACATGCTTTGAGCCATTTCCATGATGGTCCAATTCTTCTCCATTATGTTGTGGAGTATATCGAGCAGTAAACTACCTTTTAATTCCATGAAGACCACAAAATTCAATGAATTCATTCAATTTATACTCACCTCCTCTGTCAGACCTCAGGATCTTAATGGTTTGAACACTCTCATTCTCAACCATAGACTTAAACCTCTTGAAAACATCAAAGGCTTTAGATTTTTGCTTCAGCAAATACAACCAAGTCTTCCTACTAAAATCATCAATGAAAGTCATAAAATAAACACAACCATTCAAAGAAGGTGTTTGCATAGGTCCACATAAATCTGTGTGGACAATTTCCAAACGAGCTTTTCTCTATAGGAAACACCTGAAACAAATTCTCTCTGTGATGTTTTCCAAGTATACAACTCTCACAAGAGCTTGCAGGTTGCTGAATACAAGGTAACCCTTTCACCATCTGTTTCTTTTGTAACAAATCTAAGCCACCAAAATGTAAATGACCATATCTCAAATGCCATAACCAAGATTCATCTGAACTTCCAACTTTATAAACATTCAAAGAACCACTCAAATTATTTCTCATAACAAGTGGAAACATCCTATTCTTGGTCATCTCTACTTTTGCAATCAACTGTTTGCTGGGAAATTTATCATAGATTGTACATACCTTGTTCTTGAAGAATACACTGTACTTTTTCTCCATTAGTGGTCCAACACTGATAATATTGCATTTTAAACCAGGAACAAAGTAAACATCATCAATATTTCTTCTCTGATTGTTCTTAGTGTAAACTGGAACTACACCTTTACCATTAACTGTAACCTTATAGTCATTTCTTAGTTTGACTTCAGACTGAATACTAGTATCAATGAAATAAAATAAGTCCTTATTATCAGTCATGTGGTTGCTGCAACCACTATCCAAAAACCAAATATCATTTGCACATTCCTGAGTGACGTTACAGGTCAAAACACAGGATTTTGATGATCCTCAGACTCATTTGTGGTATGTGCAGAGTGCTTTCCAGCATCTGTCTATTTCTTCCAACATTTTTTAGTAAAATGCCCAAACTTCTTACAATAAGAACATTGCACTTTGGATTTATCATACCTTTGATTTTCTTGCTGCCAAGGTTTGTTGCTGCTCCCTCTTAAATTAGGAGGATTCTGCTGGGGCTTCTGCTCAGACTCTGATTTAGCTCTGTTGTCCCTTGGGCCAGAAAATCAACCTCCTCTTCCACGAGTATGAAACCTTCCTCTGCTTTTGCCTCTGGTAACATGCAGTTGGGATTTGAAAGCATGCTCCAATGATCCTTCTTCATATCAAGATATCCTAGATTCATGAGAAACAAGAGAACCAGTTAACTCATCAATCTGCATTAAACTTAAATCTTTAAATTCCTCCATGGGAACAACAACAGGCTCAAACTTCTTAGGAAAACTTCTCAGCACTTTCTCAATAACTCTTTTATTCTCAACATCATCTCCATACTGCCTGAGCTGGTTCACAACACTCATTACTTGAGTCATGAAAGTATCAACACTTTTGTTATCCTTCATATTTAGATTTTCGAAATCCCTTCTCAAGTTCTGCAACTTGACTGTCTTCGCCTTGGACACCCCTTGATAACAGGTTTCAAGAATGTCTCAAGCCATCTTTGAAGATGCAACACTAGCAATCTTCACAAAAATGGATTCATTTAATCCTTGCTGGATTAATCCAAGAGCTTTATTATCCTTCTTCCTGTTTTCCTTCAGCAAAACACGGTCAACATTAGACAGAGCCAAATCTGCTGTAGCATCAGCTGGCTCAGCATAACCATCAATAACATAAGTCCACATGTCCTAAGAACGCAAAATCATCCTCATCCGAATATACCAAGAGTCATATGACTTCTTACTCAGTACAGGAACCTGAATCTGAGAAGAACTACTATCGGATGCAACCATTTATAAAAATTGACAGAATTTAAATAAACCTTCACGCAGAAAAATATGAGAATAAAAGTTTTGGCACTAACAGGAATCAACAATGAATTAAGCAATTGCCAGATAAACTGCAGGCTTTGATACCAAATGTGAAAAAACGGAGGTCAATCGGGGTTTCGACGATTACAAACATTGAATACAAAAACAAAAGACCACGCTATTTTCTAAATCCCGAAATGAGAAAAGGTTGTGGGCCCAGTACTTTGGGTTTCGGGGTTCAGGGTTTGGCGATTACAAATGCCAAACACCAACACACAACAACTCCCGAATCGCGAAAATGCGAATGGAATGTGGGCCCAACACTTTGGGGTTTCGGCGTTTATGAACACCCGACGCATAAACAAAATAAAATAAGAAATGCCGAATTGCGAAATGCGATTAGGGTGTGGGCCCAACAATTTCGGGTTTCGGTGTTTGGTAAAACAAAGGAACTCCGCGCATATGTAACAAGCAAGTCGTGAATGCCGAAATATCAATTTTGTATTTAATCTCCTTTTAAAATCACATACTCTAACAAATAAAATTAGAATAAATAAATGACCGGGTTCGTAATTCAAAAAAAATTACTACTTTTACTCAAAAATGAATTTATCAAGAAATAAAATGAGTTTACAAACTCAATAACAAAAAATCATAAATGCAGAACAAACCTCCAAAACAGGGAATAACCGATTTGATTCAAGAATGCTTTCAAGCTCTTGTCTCACCCTCTGTGTACGGATTACAATATGATTCAAGTATTTATAGGAACAAAACTTGCCCCTTTGATCTTAGGAAAAATTAAATCAGGGCGGTGATGGTATTTGGTGGCTTGCAAAGGCTAAGGCGGCCACTCCTTGACGGTGATGGTATTTGGTGGCTTGCAAAGGCTAAGGCAGCCACTCCTTGACAGTGAAYCCTCACGTCTTGAAGGGTCAAGACGACCACWRATCCRTCRTCATAAGGYGGTGAAATGATTAATCTCTGACACTTTAGAACCTGCTCTCTCCTAAGCCAAATCAGTGGCTACATCTTCTCCCTTGAAATAAATATTGGATATCCGTTGTTCTCATGTTCTTAGCTTTCTTGAAAATAGGAACTCTTGTGCTTCTTTCATCCTAGCATTTCATGAAATACCAAAAGGAATTCACACTTACGATGAAGGATGCACAAACCAATACCCTCAGTAAATCCATTCAGCCTAGCATTTCAGGAAATACGAAAACAAATAAATCCATTCAGCCTAGCATTTCAAGAAATATGATAACAAATTAGTACGCACTGCACTATGAAGAGTAGTTTCAATGCTGGCTGTAATGGATCGTTAATTGCAAGAATTTATTAGTCTGGATAAAATCACAACCCTTTATTAGTCCTGCCTGCGGCTAAGGGACCATAGCAGTCACCTCCATGGTTTACGGGTATTAAAAGGTGAAATCTGCTACATTAATTGGTGCAATTTATATGTTTTTTACATAATTTCATAAAGTTTTATGAAAACTCACTATTAAATTTATAAAATCACTATTAAATTTATTTATTTATGGTTAAAAACAAATCATTTAAATAAAATTCCTTATTGGTCCAATGCTCCGTGATGGTACATTAATATAGTGGTGTAGTTATTTCTTTTTCTTAATTGTTAGAGTTTATAAATAAGTTTTTTTAACGCCAGGAAGAGTTGCATCGAAGTATCTTCATTCAAGTAGGAACACACGACCAAACGAAGTCTCTTCATTCTAGTAGGAAGTTGCAGCGAAGTCTCTTCATTCAAGTAGGAACACCCGACCAAGCATAGTAGGTGGACGGATTGAAGCACATCCACTGCATAAAATATCTGGTCTTTGTACTCAGGTATTACTTCCACTGCATAAAAGATCTCGTCTTTAAAGATCTCGCCTGTCAATATGGAGGAGGAAAACAATAACCACTTAGTGTGAAACGTATTGATGGAGGCAAACAATAAGCACTGAGTGTGAAACATATTAGCAATATAAAGACAAACATACCAGATAACCATACCAGAGGAGATTCCTAAGGAGTTCGATAATTTTCCTCCTAACTCCCCCACTAGCCTTCTTCTTCTTGATCACCAAAAAAGATATCAGGAAACGAGTAATTAGTTTTGTTTGGCTTCAAATGCTTTGAAAATTATTAGTCATACATTAAAATAATATACCTCAAAATCCTTTGAGTCGTCTACCAGCTTGGCCGTCAATTCTACAAGCTCGTGGATCTTGGATGGAGAATGCATTTGCTCCAGTATGTAGTCAGGTAGAAGTGGCTCCATTAGGAGAAGCGAATACAAATTTAATATACACATCCCAGAGCTGGATATGCCATTCTTTATGTACTCGTCAAACGTAGGAACTTGTCCAGCTGCTATTCATTCTGCTTGTTGCATATAAGCTTCAAGGTATAGTTCCCACTAAACAACTACTCAATCAAATACAAATACATTAAGAATATCAACAATGATTTAGCTGCAAAATACATTAAGAATATCAACAATGATTTAGCTACAAAATGTTTAATTTATTTTTGTCTATTTTAATAAACACATACGCCTTTGAATGTAATCTTTATGTAATCTAGAAGGTGGTCTACTAACGAAAGATCCCATCTGCAAATGCCATAAACAAAGGACTCAAAATTGTCCACAAGGAAAACTCTTTCCGATTTGCTTTTATTTAATATTTAGATGGCTGCTCAACCTGCAACTACAATAATTGTTGTTGGTAACTTATAATTTATAGTCTTCTCCCTTTTTGAGGATAGTTCAAGGGCACCCTTCACCGAATTATGTGTTCGGGCAATCACAACGAAACTATGACCTCCCTAGTGACAAAGCCCTATTTCTACAAGAGAGTTTCTATAATTTAAACTTGAACTCACTGTTTCACTCCCTTTGTGAAGATTTTGAGTTGTTCCAACGTTCCGTGAGTATCGTAGAGGTCATCTAGAATAGTCATCAGTGTAGCAATTTTTGCAAAGGCGATCTGCAGGTTGAAAATGAAGAAGAGTTGCAGCGAAGTCTCTTCATTCAAGTAGGAACGCCTGACCAAGCATAGTAGGTGGGCGGATTGAAGCACATCCACTGCATAAAAGATCTTTGTCCTCATGTATTACTTCCACTGCATAAAAGTTCTCATCTTTGTCCTCGGGTCCTATTTCTGGTTGACGATACCTGAGAAAACCTCATTACCCGACCCACCGTACCAAGAGGTTCCATCATACATAAATCATAGACATGAGGTAGTTGGTTAGTGCAGGTTCATTTCACCATCATCCAGGAAGGAATCTCAAGCGGTGAGAAACGTCTTTCAACCAAGCTGTCGAATCGCATGAAAAGTGTACCCATATAAAAGGAAGTAACCCACTTTATTCTGGCCGGCCACTGCCGCGTTATGCCCTTCAAATATCTGGGGTGTATAAAAACTGATTACTCAAGTCCCTTTGCATCCATAATACATACAGAGATTTTATCCATTATATCCTTCACCTCTCTTCGTTGTACAACCTTCGCCGGAACTTCGGTTGCGGTACTAATTTTTCTTGGTCGGCAAGACTCAAACTCAAAGGAATTGAAAATCGTTTGTTCGCATCGGGAAAGGAATTGACGGGTTCCTGCACACATCTTAC
The DNA here is from genome assembly GCA_032191745.1 of Picea mariana. Classification (NCBI taxonomy): domain Eukaryota; kingdom Viridiplantae; phylum Streptophyta; class Pinopsida; order Pinales; family Pinaceae; genus Picea; species Picea mariana. Next base: position 17,992 of record JASDQU010501006.1, on the reverse strand, counting down.
TTTCCCTATTTTCATTTCACAGTAACTGGCGATACAATGCCTGGTGAAGGACATTCCTATCGCATAAGCCCACACTCTAAATTGATTTATGTAGGCACTCTAAATCAATGATTTTGCCAGATTCCTGAGAAGCTCCGGGTCGATGAATCTGCATTTCCGGGGCGTCCGATTTGTTGGGCGGAGTGTGGTTTGTCACTTTTGTACAACCAAGATCAAGAAGATAATGCCTACAGGTAGGGCATGAAGAGTGAGATCGAAGCCAAAGATTGAGATCGAAGCCATCTGTCTACACATTCCTTGTGGAACCCATGGTTGCATCTTGGCAACACTCTCACACTTTCACCTTCTGCTAATTCCGCCAATCAGATAGCACACTTCGTTGCAAGCTGTGGTTTCTATTTGCCATAGATTAAAGAAGATCTTGAACTTGAACTCTTTAGGGAATCCAATATCCATGTAGAAGTAACGAACTATTGGTAGAACAACAAAACGCCATCCATGAAATGCGCATGCCACCCTCCACTTATCTAAATGATGGGTAGTGTAAATATGGCTGATGTGATTGTCATGAGTGGTGTAAATGTGCAAATTAAAAATCCTTGTAATTTAAATCAATTTATATTGTAAAAATTTACTGGAAATATTAAGATTACTATATTGTAAAAATTTACTAGATAAGTTAAAATTCTGAATATTATATTAATATTTATTCCAGAAGATTTTGCAATATGAGATTGAATAAGTTTTATTTAATAAATCTTTATTCCAATAAAAATTGGAAAAATTGGAATAGGTTCTATTTATAATGTTTATTTATAATGTTTTTTTTATGGAAGTACTTGCAATTTAAATCAATTTATATTGTAAAAATTTGTTACTCTTAAGTCTTGATTAATATTATTGGAAATATTAAGATTATTGGAAATATATTTAATTTATCTTACCATATCAATATCTTGATTCACATTACTGTATATTCATTAAAAGTATAGTAAGTTAAAATTCTGAATTTTAGATTAATATTTATTCCAGAAGATTTTGCCATATAAAATTGAATAAGTTTTATTTAATAAATCTTTTTTATACCCTGATTATCCAATAAAAATTGGAATAGGTTCTATTCATAATGTTTTTTTTTATGGAAATTCCTTGCAATTTAAATCAATTTATATTGTAAAAATTTGTTACTCTTAATTCTTGATTAAGATTACTGGAAATATATTTAATTTATCTTGTCATATCAATATCTTGATTCACATTATGTGTATACTCATTATGTGTATACTCATTAAAAGTAGAATAAGTTAAAATTCTGAATTTTAGATTAATATTTATTCCAGAAGATTTTGCAATATAAAATTGAATAAGTTTTATTTAATAAATCTTTATTATGTAAAAATCATATAATAGAAATTGAAAAAATATAAAAATTGGAAAAATATAAGATTGAATAAGTTTTATTTAATAAATATTTATTATGTCCAATAATATAAGATTGAATAAGTTTTATTTAATAAATTTTTATTATATACAAATTATACAATAAAAATTGGAAAAATATAAAAATTGGATAAGTTTTATTTAATAAATCTTAAAAATTGGAAAAATATAAAAATTGGATAAGTTTTATTTAATAAATCTTTATTGTGTTCAAATTATACAATAAAAATTGGAAAAACTAAAATCGGTTCAATTTTGCATATTAGGGTAAAACAACATTCTCCTATAATATAATTTAAAAGAAGAAGATTAATAATAATTGAGGCCAAAATAGAAATACTTAATTATAATATTGAAGTTTAATCTTGATTAATATTACAGGAAATATATTTAATATATCTTGATTGAATAAGTTTGGTGTATACCTTTTGACAATGGGCAGATTTAATAGGGGTTTAGTGCTTAATAAATTTTATATGGACAAGATTAAATATGGATGGAATATTCTTAGTAGTCACACAAAATAAATGGTTGTGATCTCAATCATTAACTTCCTAGCTATTATAAAGACATCCGTTTATGTGTTTACATTTTTACATTTACCTAATCATATTTAAAAATTATTTTGATAGCTAACTGATTGCCACCTAAATGATTAACATAAATTAAAATATTAACACCAGATAAATGAAGCTCAACCGTTTATTTGTTAATCAATAATAAAATTTAATATATTCTTTTAAGGATTCTTTTCATCTTATCAACCTTTCAGTGTTGATCAACCGCAATTATGTGACTGTGCTAGTTTAATAAATATTTACTATGAGTATATTATCAAATAGATTATCAAATAGAAATTGGAATACTGCAATGTAAATTATGAAAACGGGTTAGAATTATGATTTTAGCTATTAAAGTTTTTCATAGTTATGTTAAGTTCAAATAGTTGTGAAATTCCGTGATAGATTAATGGTTATAAAAGTATTATCATTATTATAATTAATCATATAATAAAAATTGAAAAAATATAAAAATTGGAAAAATATAAGATTGAATAAGTTTTATTTAATAAATCTTTATTATGTCCAATAATATAAGATTGAATAAGTTTTATTTAATAAATCTTTATTATATACAAATTATACAATAAAAATTGAAAAAATATAAAAATTGGATAAGTTTTATTTAATAAATCTTTATTGTGTCCAAATTATACAATAAAAATTGAAAAAACTAAAATAGGTCCAATT
>JASDQU010501005.1:128688-156579 GCA_032191745.1 Picea mariana | reverse complement strand
CTTCAATACAGTGAATTTCAGAGCCAAACTCGTCTATCTCCTCTCTTTCCTCGTGATCAACTAGGTTTTTTTGGAAGGGGGTTTGAACACTTTGATCTTCTCTGTCCTTTCCCCTTTGTTCCCTCGGGAAATCCTGAGGCATATTGTTAGCAGGTCATCTGAAACCTATATTATCAGTGTTCTGGGGATTTCTTTACATGGGCTTCCCCTCTAATTCCCACTTCTCCATCTTGGCAGCAAGCGATTTTATCGCTCTAGCTGTCTCATCTGTCTGATGGGGCAGGGGAGAGGAACTGGATGAGGAAGCTTCAAGCCTGCTCTTGGATGTACTTCTATCACCTATGTTTCTGAGTCGGTTGACAGCCAATATGTTAGATTCTACCTCCATGGCTGCATCCTACATGTGGGCCAGCGTAGCAGCTCTTCTCTCTCTCAGCAGTAGGCAGAAATCAGGATCAAAAGCACTGGAGTAAGTGATCATTGCAGAGGCCTCAGAGGGTTTAATCTCAGCAGGGATTCTGTTGTACATTTTATTAAATATCTTGGAGAAGTCAGGGACAGACTCTCCTTCCTTTCTCTTCAACGACCCAAACTCTGTCATGTAATACATGAAATCCTTCTTATCTCCCCACTGCCTCAGGAAAGTATTATCCAGGGCTTCAATTCCAGCAATATATCCGGGAGATAATCCTCTAAACCATTTCCTTACCTCACCATCCAGGCTCTGGACAAAAACCCTCATCCAGACATCTTCATCTCCAATGTTCAGGTTATCTGCATAACTATAGAAAGCAGAAAGGTGTTCTTCCACAGTTATGTCCCCTTCCCCGGTGAACTTGGGCATATATTTCAAGTAATCTCCAGCAGGGAAAGGATTCATGGGATGAAGTAAGATCAAGGGAGCGTACCTAGCAGCAACTATGACGTCCATTCTATTCATAGGGGGATTAGCACTGACCATAGGAATATTAGGTGGAGGAGAATTTGGAGGAGAAGGAGTCTGCAAAGGGGTTATTGAGGATGAGTCTCGAAGTGGAGTGGGAAACAAGAGAGGATATAAGGAGAAAGCTAACGAGCTCAAGTCAGCAGGTGCTCCTCCTTGTGCAGGAGTGGGGAAATCTTCTGTGGTCGTGGGTCTATGCCAAGGTATAGCTTCAGAGGAGAGGGGAGTGACAAGGATTTCTCCCTCCAATCCCAGACCAGGAGGGGAAAACTCAGCAGGAACACTCCCAAAATTTAGGAAACGGGAAACTTCTGAAGGAGGCCTATTAAGAAACTGAGGAGGAGAAAACAGAGTTCTTACAGAAGGAGATGGCGGATTATCTGTTTCGACGGTGGAAGCTTCTGCTTCAGGGGCCTTTCCTTTTTCTGAGAACCACCTCTGAATCGGTTTCAGGTGTAGCTAGGGGCGGCTGTGGATGGGACCGCGTGTGTCTGCCTCTGAAAGCCACAATTGACAGAGCAGGTTTTACCCAGCGGAGTTGTCACAGTGGAGTCTCCAGGTGCACAACAAAAATATTGATAATTCTAATATTTGATGCACCTTCAGAATCAGCTGATCGTTGTCATTCTGCCCAGGGAAAATCTTCAACTTCGTCCCTGGCAATAGCGCTAGAAATGTTGGCGTCGGAAGTCACTCCCGGATTGCTATAAGGAGCAGAGCCTGACGCCCATCAGTTTTATGTCACGGTTGTTCATAAATGGGTGATTGAATGGCGGGAAACTCATTACAATAGCGTTCCAACTCTGAAACTAGGCCAGGTATGCATGAGCAAGTGAGGTCTTGTGTAAACTTCAGACAATGAGCTATAGTAAAGGGCGAACAGGTGGAAGGCTTATATAAGAGAAAAGCAGAGGTCTGTTATTAACATCGGGTTTCTAACAGGCTGAGGAAGAAGATGTCCAAATGAAATATCATCTTACATTCAAACACAAGGCCAGAGAATGCAATAATGCAACAATAAATCATTTATCATAGCAGAACTGCAATAATTCGCACAAGTCGGTCGTTCACAAACTCTCTTAGCATAAGATGAAAACTAGACAGAGTAAGAAGAACTGTCTGTCATAAAACAAGAAATCTCATATACAGATGCATAAACTGAAAGCTAGGATAGCTGCCAAAACATTACAGTAGGGAGCTCTGCTCTACCATTGATCATTACAAAATGGAAAAAATTCCTACATATACTCTTCCCTTCTTTTCGTCCAGTGGAGGTGTCTCAAAACTTTCAAAGGGTGACGTCTCCTCAATCAAATCTGTCCTTTGTTCCCCTGTAATACGCCTCTTTAATTCAGCATGGCTCACGCTAGGGTGGTAGCTGAGCCCTTTGAATGTTGAATTGGCATGTGTAGGTTCCTCTGGCGGCTTGAAGACTCGACGTGGCTTCCCTGAGGAGAAATGGTACAGGGGACCCTCCCAGGTAGACTTTCGATTGGGACCTCCATACTCTGCAATAAATAATCAAGGTGAGGTTTGAGCCACCCTCTCTTTTCTTCATTAATCTTCAGCAGGTACTGAGATTTAGCCCATGTCGAATCGACATCTGGTACATCACTGTGCCTTCCCTCTGTGATTTAGTTCGACGTTTCGAGGCCCAAGTGGCCAAATGACAAACATAAACACCCCTTCCCCAAGCCTCCTTCTTGATGACCAGGCTCCAAAACCATGGGCCCGCTTCTGGGCGCCATCGGAAATTCGGGGTTCGGGATTTCAAAATGCAAGAAACGAGGGGCGCCCACTCCCTGAAACTCTGATACCCGATATGCTGACCGGATGCCACCTGTCCCAGTTGGATCGGATAGTCCAGATTTTCTTTGGCCCATGGCGCTTCCCCTTGCTAAAACCTGGGCAACTGGTCGATCCCAACAACCCGATGACCGTCGATCTATTTTTATGGATCGATCTCGGTCGCCAATGGAAAACTTCGCCAACTCGCTTGACTTGCTGCTACAAAATGGGATTCTCTCGTGCTATGTTCAAGTGCTTCCCGTGCAAACTGCGGACCTGGGTACGCCTAATCCCGAGACAAGAAATATCACTAACACTACCCATCAAATCCTTAAATTGTTGATCATAGTACTGAACTAACTCATTCTATACTTGTTTGGTTTCCTTCAAATATGTAATTTATTGTGATTCATACTTTGGCTTCTTGAACTCTTTCAACAATGTTTGTCTAATTTTTTCTAACATCCTTGCATGTCCTGTAGGTGTGGTACTCTGGAGTTTCATATCCTAGACTAATGCACAGACCCTAAATTTTGTTTCCAAATGTGCAATTTTTAAATTCTCATCCTTGACATTCTTCGTAGCCCAAATTGTCTCACGTACAAATACATGTTGTTCTGGATCCTCCGACCCAACGCCCTAAAACTCAGTCAGTCTCAGTGTGTTGTCTAACCCTGCCATGTTGTTTTGTGTAATACCTCCCCTTGGCGATGCTAGCTAACTTTGACTCGATGAATGCTTCCATTGCTCTATCTACTGCTACTCTATATCCCCCTACTAACTATAAGCTCTTTTGAAAAATCCTCAAATATTACCTCTGATCTAGGTGATGCACACGAGGTTGTTGAATCGACGCAGGACCAATATGAGTAGGACTTGTTGATTCTTATATTATAGGACTTAATTGAGAATTCTCTTCCTCTCCTTCTATGTATGGTATGTCTATGATATGAACTATTTTGCAGGGTTCTCTCCCCTCATTCTCACTACATGAATCTCCTTTTTCAGTCCCAGTCTTCAACATCTTGTACCTTCTTCCACTGTGCAATACTCCAAACTCGTCTTCCTCTTCTGATACACCTTCTTCATTTCTTTTCATCCTCAGTCTCTCCCTTCTTTCTTCATTTCTTATTTCATTCTTTCCTACCTTCATAATATACTCTAGTCATTCTCCAGTTACGCTATGTGCATGAAGCCCCTTAGCAATCAAACTCCATCATCATAACACACTTGTCACACAACAACATCTTTATCCAGGTACCCAATGCTTTCATAAACCTTCCATATGGTCCTTTAAAGAAATCCCTCTCTGCAACACTATATGAATGTGTACAATCTATTGCAAATTTCATAATATAACCTCCAAATATACCATTTAACCAGAAATCAACTACATGTGAAGTATTATTACTTACAGAGTTTAACTATCTTACCAACTCAGGATTCCAGTTGATTGGCATTGTAGCTCGGTACCTTCAAGTATTCTTCACTAGTATTTCTAACCACTTAGTTAAGATAATAGAAAATTCACCAAATAAAATCTCATGCAACTCTATGTACACATGCCTTTGCATCCATTGCTCGTCTCTCATCCAAGGGTTCCTATTCTCTTTCTGAACAAATTCTTGTTACTTCATTTATATCCATTTAGTGATCTCTTTCTTAGTCGGCCTCCAGAACATTCCCTCAATCACAGATTCCAGGTCCTGGCAACAAAACTATTTGTTGGCGCATGGTTGTAAGACCCTAGATTCAGTTCATTCTACCAACAAATCCTGTAGACACCAACCCTTTTAGCATCACCTGCATGCAAGTGAAGTCTCACCCGAGGCATCTATTGTGGCTATAGGAACTAATTTTCTACAAGAATGAGGGAATGGGAGGCTATCATCATGTTGATTCTTACTTCTTTACCCTGCGTGCAATATTTTTCATCTCTTTCCCTTGATTAATTAGTAAACTTGTTGGCAACCAATTCAATTTTTTCCATTGCCCTATAAGCTGCCTACACCTATGTCTTCTGAACTTCAAATTGTTGTCGCATTTTTTCAAATAGATGATATTTTCATTTCTTGCGACATGTGCAAATTGGTCTCCATTTAGTTTTCACAACTGTAAGCGTGAAAACTCCTCCATCGTTATTTGAACTATCATGACCTTTGCATTGATATTTTGAATGGCACTTACCTTTGGTTTATCATTAAGTGTCTAAAAGGATTTTCGAACTATGCCTATTTGCCTATTCTGATATTGGTTGCGCAACTTGATTTTATTAAACTTATGAGGCATTGAGCATATGGGTTTATACTTGATTCTATGAATTGCATAGGGGTCATAGTTTATTTTGTTTTTATATGATGTGATCCTTATTGTTATAGCTATTGGCTTGTCAATTTTATAAATATCGATGGTCATAAGGTTTTAAAACGTTTGATTACACATTTATGCAATGGCACATGTTTAACTTTTGGGATTGATTTCACATTTGAATATTCATGGTTTGAAAGATTATGGTTGATGGCGCGTTGGCATATCACTCATCGTTTGATTTTTTGGTTGGCTGAATAGTATGGTTTTGAACTATGTTATGATTGATTGAACAGAGGATTAATTGGCAGTTGTACTTTGCCATTACTATTATGCATGGCGGTGAATAATTCCACCACCCTCGCATGCACACATTGATGCTTCCCCTTTGATCGTTTGTAGTTGTTAGCCCAAATGACTCTGCTCCTGTGTGTTGGTGAATGTGAACCAAACCCTTACCATGTGCTCGCACCATGGCTCTAGTCATGAGGGCTGAACCCAATGGTAGCCAGGCTCTGTTGATGTTCGACAGTGCCCGCAGTGACCTCAAGGACAATGGGTGGCTCCTGTTCATACAAAAATTTGATGGTTTTAACCTCTACGTTGCTAGACAATTTGCCATGACCTTTGATGGCTGTCGAGCCAAGGTCAGCGATATTCAATTGGAAATTGACGAGCAGTTTATGAGTCTTGCTATGGGTTTGCCTACCACTGGACAACGATGGTCCAAGAATTGCAAAGTGGAAGAGGTCCCTTGGACACTGCTCTTCCAGTCGCGTAAGGTTATCTCCTGTGATAAAGGATTGCTCGTGACCATGCTGAAACAACGTTGGCATGATTTATTGATGATTATCAAACAATTTATCACCTACGAAGGTTGGTACGGGTTTGTTTTCTTACACCACCTTCATTTTGCTTATGAATTTTATGGGTTATCAGCTCAATATGCCCTATTACTTGCATAGAAGCCTGTTTAAAATGTCTAAGAAATATAAAAGGAACCAGGATGATAATAGCCTTTTTCACTATGGGCTGGTTAAAATGATTGTTGTCTGTCATTTGGGGTTACACGGAGACTGTTGGAACGATTTCCTTGCTCGCAACAATTTTGAGGATTCGAATCCTCCACAGGTTGACAAACCTATGGTGAGCGAAGACAAGACTGTACCCCCGGTACCCTACAGTATTCTGTTACCTAAACCCTTACCCAACTCACCTATCGACCTACCCCATTCTGTGACCAAGGATGTCGAGACTGTTAAGCCTGTGGGAAAGAAGCCTAAAGTCAAACCCACTGTAAATGCCAAAGGAAAAAAGAATGCCCGTTTAATTTCTCGGATGGCGAGGAACAAGCCAAAACCTCCTGTCAATCCTAACCCTATCGTGTTAAGTGAAGACTCTGACTCGGAAGTGGAGCGTTTCTTGGCTAGTGAATACCCCTATTCGGAAGGTTTGTGTGCCGAACCCTCGTATGACTTTGTGTCAAACCTACCCCCTTGCCTACAAAATGACCCTAACTACCCAGGCATTAAGCTTCCTTGTGAAAACCCTGGTCATTCATCCAAACCCTCTCCTGCTCTGCCTCAACCTACAGTGCCACCCTGTGATCAATGTAGCTCGTGGTTAGAGAGGTATTATAATGATGTGCCTATGCTACAGTCGAGAATTCACTCTTTGGAGGACTAGGTTGCATGGCTTACCAGTCAAAAGACTAAATTACAAGACATTGATAAGAAACAGAGGACGACAAGCTCTATTTTGTTTAAAAATGTGGAGTCAGCTACAGCGGTCGTGAATTATAAGTTGGCATAATTTGAGCAGCCTCACTGGTATGTTCTATCACTTGTTTATATAACGAATTCGAATTCTTTGAATAGTTCTGTTAACGGCATTGATTTGCTCTGTCACATTATATGCATTATGTACATAGTTTTGTTTTGATTAATGGAATTTCGTTTTCCCGATTTAGCTTCGATTGGATTTTCATTGATTTGATTGGATCTTGGTGTGGATTTGATTGGTTTAATTTAGCTAAAATGGATGCTCTGCTGTTAATGGGAGTCGTTTGTATCTATTCTAGACACAAGATGTTTCTCGTATTTCAATTTTGAACACAATCAAGTTTCGATTTGAATTTAATGTATACGATATGATTGGCAATAATGGTTAACTGTTACAGTTTTATGTCTCATATGATTTTCGACCAACAGGAATACAATTTGGATTATGTTCAATATGTTTCTGTCAATATGTACCCAAATCGTGAATAGATACAATTCATAACAGTTATACCCAGCCGGTTGATTCGCATTGGTTTACTCCACCATGTTATCAATTCGATTCATATTGCAATGAATATGTTGTTTAAATTTGTTTTGAGGAACAAAAGTGACTATATCCAGGCTCACGATTTGTTTCTATAATTAAACTCAGTCGTGATTTGATTATTTTCCCAGCTGATAATTATGACCTCTGTTAATTCTATTAAGATTGCGATCATGATTTATCGATCCTGTCTGTTGATTGTGCAAGGATCAATCACGAAATTGGTTGGGTCGATACTGTTAAGTATATTTGAACATAATCGAAACAATCTTTCTATCTTTACATTCGATTGAACGATTTGAAAATTTTGTTGCATCATTATAGATATGACAAGTGGAAATTGGTTGTGTTGGATTAGATTATATCACATACGATATCACTCATTATTGATTTCATTTGGATATGAAACAGTCTTGTTACTGTTTGACCCGATTTTATGGTAAAAGAAAAACAGAGTATTCTTACCCCTGTTTTCGATTGAATCACTTTTGATTTTGTTTAATTTGAATGATAAAATCATTTTAATCATTAGTGATTCATTTTTAATGTTTATTGAAAGAAAATTGGTTTGGATTATTTTAAAGAGATTTGATTTGATTTCTATTTGATCCTGTATGCTATTTTAGACTAGCTATAGAATCAGATGATTCTGTAGCTAAGTCTGTAAGATTAGATTTTTATTGTTTTGCTAATAAAATATCTTTCTAACTTGATATTTTTGGTCTATTGCAGATGAATTCGAAATTGAAGTGGATTTGATGAGCAGTTAGGGGATATTTGAAATATTTCACTTGCATTTTAGTTTCCTAGTTTAGTTGATTTTGGGAATATCTTCCCAGATTATGTAAACAGTTTTATATTATCCACAGGGAGGTTTTACCCTGTGGAGAGACTTATATATACTTATTATTTTTGTAATAATGTTCATCCTCATTCGTGGGAGAACAAGGATATGGAGTTTTAATACAGACTGAGGTAGAATTTGGTGTTTTGTTACAGCTTTAGCTTCTCATTATATCAATATTTTGTTTCATGTTGTGTATATCAATTTGTATCTGGTTAATGACTACTTTAGCTATCTTAATAATTTGCAAATGATATAATTTAATCACTGTAATCCATATCTGATTTCTTCTAAGTATTTAAAAAACATAGCAATTGTTTAATTCAGTTCGTGAATCACAGATTTCTCTTCTTCATGAGTTGAATTATTAAATATAAGTTTTTGCATAACAGGTTTCCCTTATTGCAGAGATTTATAAATCATAAAATTGTTATGATTTTTTATGTCTTGTTTGTCCTGTAAACAACTCAAAGAGCAGTGCAGCTTATCGTTTACGAGAAGCTTATGGACTAATTGGTGCGAGTTTACGTCCTCCAACCAGCTTCGAAGTCATCATACACAGGACAAATTAGGAACGTTTCCAGGTCCATTTGTCATTTGTTTAGTATAATTACTATTAGTTAAATTTAGATATAAGTTTAGTTAGATATATGTAGAATTAGTATATTAGATCGTTTAATTTCAATAAGTTTAATTTCTTTTCCATAAAATCATAAAATCAAAAATATATCTCTAGTTGTCTTAGGGCAGAAAACAAATGATTTTTACAGGTTTTATTCAAATCTGCAACTTGTAGATATTGTATATTTGTGAATAAGTTGTAATTCAATTAGTAATTAGATATTTAATTGTTAGAGTTAGTGTAATAGTAATTAGTATATAGAATAGTTAGTGTAGTTTATATTTAGTTTTAGTTTAATTTATTTAGCAGTTGTTTTAATTAGATTAGTGTATTAGTTTGTTTTTATTTATTGTTAGTTAGTTTAGTTTCTTGTATTTAGTTTTAGTTTGTTTTATTAGTTTAGATTTAGTTTGTTTTATTTGTTTTAGATAGATTAGTTAGTTTAGATTAGTTTTCTCTTTGGTTTTCTTAGGACTTTAGAGCGGCCAACGGAGCCGTTAAACCCATCAGGGTGGTTCATTCTAAACGGCTTGGGTTATTTAGACAACCCCGGACCGATTCCACTCTCTCAATTGATGGACGGACAATTCGCCCGTCAACAAAACTTCAATTATGTAGCATCTGTGACACATATTGCAACATAAACTATTCACTGTAACATTTATATTTGTTGCACATCAATTATCTACTACACATATCTAGATCTAGTTATGCATACATAGAACATTCATGAACAATCACATAAAAATACATCCAGACACAAAATTTAATGTGGTTCACCCAAACTTCGAGCTATGTCCACAACGACTAGCTTCTTTATTATTCTTTGTGCAATCATCTCAGTCTTTCTCACTGCGCTTACAATAGATACATCATGACATACTTCCCCATCTTGCCTAGCCACTCTGTAGTGCAAGCCTCTCTCTGTAAAACTCTCCCTAAACCTTCATACATAGACTCTCTTTCATCCTTAGTATATTCTCTGACTCTCTTCACGAACCCCATTCTTCCAAACCCATTACATATTTATACATAGAATTTAGGGCTCAAAACCCTATTCACTTATCCCAAAACCCTATGACAACTCATGATTAAAATTCATGACAACTCATTGTTCAGGCATGGTTTTCCTATCTTTGTGCCTGCATGCTTCCTTTACATTCTCGATTGTTGTCCTTCCTTCTTTTGCATGTCTATCTGCTTTTGCATGAGTAACTGCTTTTGCGCACACCCTCATTCTTTGTTCTTCAAATTGCATGTTCAACATTTAGTCTCAATGTTAGGTATAATCATATAATCAGTACAACCATGCTAGCATTGTATCACAATACCTACCCTTGTGCTTCATCATAAACCAAAACAAGCATGAGTCAAGCACAAAAGGAACATGATTCATAGCATGCATTGTGTCATAACTACTCATAAAGTCTAACTCATGGAGGCAAGAAGGAGGGACCAAATTATGCCAAGCCATGTTCTCATGAAAATTCTCAATCCATATTTGAATAGGGTTGTGACAAGGTAGAGACTCATTTGGCTGGCTCAAAGGATTGAAAGGTTGACTAACCTAGATCTTACCACTATGTGAGACCTGAAAAGGGATGAACAAGAATATGGAGGATGATTGACAATTACTTAGGGGAAGGTTGAAATATCGAGATATCAAACTTCTTCTTAAATCATTCAACCTACCCTTAAACTCCAAGAATTCGTTTGGCCTCGGAAACATCTTGGGACAAGGAAGAAATTTCCTAGTTGCATCCTTAGTGACATAGCAAGATAAAGAAAAATAAGGGGGATGGAAATCCTCATCACAAGTATCTTGCTCTAGGAAAATCATTTCCTTACCCTCATCAATACTAGAGAACAATAGTGGTTGAAAATTTTCTTCGTAGAATAAATCCAAGTGATAAAAATAAGAAGCATCAAACCCCCCAGGGTATGACCAGAAATAATCATGATAATGTTGCATTAAGTCATCCTTAGGTGATTGGAACAAATCTATAATCATGTTATCTTCACACTGCCAAATATCTGAATTAGTATCAATCACACATTGTTGTTGTAAAGGAAATAATTGGAAATGACCTTCAATGTCGTAAATGGGATCTCCATCGTGACCAATCACCTCCCATTTACTTCTCCCAACACATATAAACTCATCAATATTTTCAATCAAATCATTACCTTCATCATAGCATGAAGGGTCTAGTAAATCCAAGGGTTCCTCTATTTCTTCACCTTTCAAATCATAGAACAAAGCATCATCAAAAACCTAAAAAGGAAAATGACTAACCACATTCTCTTCTTCTTGTGTAGGATTAACGGAAGCATGTATCACTTCATCAAATGGAGGAAAAAACATCATCACTTCATCCTCATGACTCACCTCTTCAGGCTCTCATTATTTAGTAGAGTCATGGGGTAATTCTTGCAGAAGGTGTTGGAAATGGATCATGCATACATGCATCATTTAGCTTCCTTAGGTCTACACAAATTCTGATTCCTCCTGTTTTCTTATCTTGTACCACCATTGGACTTATCCATTCTGATTCTACCACTGGGTCAATAATCCCTGCTTTCAACATTCAGTCTAGCTTTTCTTTCACCTTCTCTTTATACTTTGGATTTAACCTACAGGGTCTTTGTCTCACCGGCTTAGCATCTAGTTTCAAAGGGATATTCATTTTTCCTTATTCCCCATCAATCCCCTTCATCTATGAAAATGTAGTTGGGAATAGATCATGATACTCACGTAGTAAATTTGTAATCTTCTACACAATTTCATAATTCCAATAATTTCCTATCTGCACAAAATTTGGGTTTTCCTTTGTCCCAATATTTACCTTCCATGTCCTTATTGGCTATGTATACATATTATATTCAAGATCCAGCCCTTCTACTGCACGTTCCCCCTTAGTTTCAAGTACTTGTACATTCCTTGGATATTCCCCATCTTTTTCTTTTTTCGCAACATTATAACATTCTAGTAATTCATGGACAATCATAGAAGCTCTGTGCACACTACACAAAAGTACCACCTCCATTGGCCCTTCTTCTGAAAGGATATTGGTTCAAATGACTTGTAAATATGCATATACTAGTGGAGATTCATATTCAAAAGTAAATGTTACCTTGAAACTTTGAGTCATCTCATCCCAGTTTATTGTTATTCTACACATTTCCAGCTCTTTGCAACTCTAGGTACCAATTCTTAGGAATTGTATCTAGTGTATGTATAAACACGTGCATCCATTCCTTCTTCGACATCGATCCCCATATGTTTTTTCACTGCAAAATATTATCTTCTGGGTCACTTAACCCTATATACTTCTATGCAATATACTCCACCTCAGTACCAAATCTTACTTGCATTAGTCTTTTACACTGTGACCAGTCTTCCATTCCCTCTTTGTGTGCAACCCACCATCTGGTTGGAGTGGCATTCAAGACAACATCTAATGCCAACATTCTTTGCTATTCAAGTATATGCAACTCAAATGACTGTCCAAAATATTATATTCCAATCAAACCATCATATTTGGGTGGATCACATAACTCTATTCCAATCCAACACAATGATCGAGTTATGAGTGCACACCGTCTAGTTTATACTTCATGCATCCTCTGCTGCCAATTTTCTATACCTTCCTTAGAATCTGACACACACAAGATAATGCTTCTCCAAATGAGTTCACCATATATATTAGGGTTAACATAATCATCCATCCATAGATTTATATTATACAAGTTGTCAATTTTGTTCCCTCTCACTAGCTCTATATACCTCTTTCCTTCTGTCGGTTCTAATGATGCAACAACCTTCAAGTCCCCTACTTCAAATATCATTTCCGTCCTTTTTAGATTAATGATAACTTGATTTTCAAAGGCCCATTCAAGTCCCACTAGTGATGGATATGGATAACTATCATCCACGATCTTGATGACTTCAAAATATGCTACATTGCGCACCCCATCTATATTCACAAGTACTCTTGTCAATCAACCAATCGGGGCTATCTTTTGTTGGTTTTCCAATATTAACTCGAAATGAGACCAACTCAACTTGGGTTTCCCTATCATTTTCCATGTCTTGTTTGGTAACACATTTACATCATAACCCAAGTCTAAAATAACATTATCCACATCATATTCCCCAATTTTTTCACTTAGTCTGAACTCTTCGTTGATTAAATCCTTGATTAAATCCTCTCTGATTGTTATATTGTGTACCACCTCCTTTTTTCACAATATTTTCCTCCTAAATTCTATACATATATGAAGTGCACTCTCTCATCAAATAGAATGCATGGAAATCCTTCTATTTGTGTTCGAATGACTTGCAAAAGTTACAAAATAAGTTCCTTGGCATACTTTGGTATTTATGCAGTAATGTACACTCAATCGAATGATTCCCCCATTTATTACTTATTTCACAGTACCCCCCTCCTCGTCATGGATTCAATGCTCCAGTCTCCAAATACTACCAAATGCTAGGAATTCCTCCTTATGGTGGCCTTCGGTCCTACACTTGGTACACCAGACTTGTTCTCGATTCTCGTTCCCTTTTGTAATCTCTTCCAATTGAATTTTCAAGGTATATAACTCTGTTTGGACTTGCACCATCACTCCACCATCTCCTACAAGAGATGCTTCTAGCTTCATTGAAATATCCAAAGCTTCAGGTTGTGACAAAACCTTTTTCTGAATCAATGATCGACTAATGTGTGGTAGTAATCCTGGAATAAACCATTCTTGGTGTTGTTGATTAGGGATGTGGAATGCCAATCTACCCATCAAATCCTTAAATCGTTTATCATAGTCCCAAAATAACTCATTCTGTACTTGTTTGATTTCCTTCAACTCTGTAATTTACTGTGATTCATACTTTAACTTCTTGAACTCTTTCAACAATGCTTGTCTAATTTTTGCTAGTGTCCTTTCTTGTCTTGTAGGTGTTGTACTATGTATTTTCAAATACCAAACTGATGCGTGGATTCTAAATGTTGTTTCCAACTGCACAATATTTACAACCTCATCCTGGACATTCTTCGTAGCCCAAACTGTCTCACATATGAATAGATATTGTTATGGATCCTCTGACCCAACTCCCTAGAACTCAGGCAGTCTCAGTGTGTTGTCTAACCCTACCACATTGTTTTGTGTAGTACCTCCCCTCCACAATGTTGGTGTACTTTGACTCGACACACTTCTTCCACTGCTCTGGCTACTTCTACTCTATCTCCCCCTGCTAACTATAATTTATTTTGATGAATCCACAAATTTTGCCTCTGATCTGGGTGATGCACATGAGGTCATGGAATCAACGTAGGATCCAGTCTGAGTAGGACTTACCGGTTCTTCTATTATAGGACTGAACTAATAAGTCTCTTCATGTCCTTCTATGTATGGTATCTCTACAATCTGAACTATTGTCTAGGGTTCTTTCCCCTCAATATCACTGCATGACTCTCCTTTCTCAGTCCTAGTCTTTAGCCTCTTGTACCTTCTTCTACTGTGCAATACTCCAAAATCGTCTTCCTCTTCTGATACACCTTATTTGTTTATATACATCCTCAGTCCCTCCCTTCTTTCTTCATTTCTTCCTTCATTTTTTCCTACCTTCAAACTATCCTCTGGTCATTCCCCAGTTAACCTATGTATGTGAATCCCCTTGGCAATCAAACTGCATCGTCATCACACACTTTTCACAAAACAACATCTTTATCCAGGTACCCAATGCTTTCATAAACCTTCTAAATGGTCCTTTAAATAAACACCTCTCTGCAACACTATATGACTGTGTACAATCTATTGCAAATTCCGCAATATAACCTCCCAATATACCATTTAACTAGAAATCAACTGGATGAGAAGTCTTATTACTTACAGAGTTCAACTATCCTACCAACTCAGGAGTCCAGTTCCTCGGTGTTGTGGTTCAGTACCTTCAAGTATTCTCCACTAGTCTTTCTAACCACTTAATTAAGATAATCGAAAATTCACCAAATAAAATCTCTTGCAACTCTATGTACACATACCTTTGCATCCATTTCTCGTCTCTCATCCAAGGGTTTCTATTCTCTTTCTGAACAAATTCATGTTCCTTCCTTTCTATCCATTCGATGATCTCTTTCTTAGTTGGCCTCCAAAACATTCTCTCAATCATAGATTTTGGGTCCCAACAACATAACCATTTGTTGGCACGTGGTTGTAAGACCCTAGGTTTAGTTCATTCTACCAAAAAAATCTGTAGACATAGGCCCTTTCAGCATCACTTGCATGGAAGTGAAGTCTCACCTGAGGCATCTATTGGGGCTGGAGGAACCAAGTTTCTACAGGGATGAAGGGATGGGAGGATATCATCATTTTCATTCTTACTTATCTACCCTGTGTGCATTATTATTTATCTCTTTCCCTTGATTAATTAATAGAGTTCAATTATGGAGCATCATTGTGACATAGATTGCAACATAAAATATTCATTGTAACATTCATCTTTATTGCACATCAATTATCTACTACATAGATCTATATCCAGTTATGCATAAATAGAACATTCATGAACAATCACATAAAAAGACATTCAAACACAGAATTTAACGCGGTTCACTTAAACTTCGAGCTATGTACACAATGGATGGCTTCTTTATTACTCTTTGTGCAATCATCTCCAGCTTGCACACTATGCTTACAATAGATATATCATGACCTACTTCCCTATCTTTCCTAGCCACTCTGCAATGCAATCCTCTCTCAGTAAAACTCTCCCTAAACCTTCAGACATAGAATCTGTTTCATCCTCAGTCCATTCTCTCACTCTCTTCATGAACCCCATTCTTCCCAACCCATTACATATTTATACATAGAATTTAGGGCTCAAAACTCTATTCACTTATTTGAAAATCCTATAAAAAATCATGATTACAACTCATGAGAACTCATTGTTCGAGCATTTTTTTCCTATCTTTTCACATCCATGCTGCCTTTACATTCCCAACTGCTATCCTTCCTTCTTTTGCGCGTCTATATGGTTTTGCATGCACCCTAATTATTCATTCTTTGAACTGCCTGTCCAACAATTAGTCTCAATGCTAGGTATAATCATATAATTAATACAACCATGTTAGAATTATATCAAAACACCAACCCTTGTGCTTCATCATAAACCGAAACAATCACGAGTCAAGCACAAAAGGAACATGATTCAGAGCATGCATTGTTTCATAACTAATCATAAAGTATAACTCATGGAGGCGGGAGGGAGGGACCAAATTATGCCAATCCATGTTCTCAAGAGAATGCTCAATCCATATTTTAATAGGGTTATGACAAGGTAGAGACTCATATGGATGGCTCAAATGGTTGAAAGTTTCACTAGCCTGGATCTTACCAATCTCCGAGACCTGAAAATGGATGAACATGAATCTAGAGTATGATTTATAATTACTTAGGGGAAGGTTGAAATATCGAGATATAAAACTTCTTCTTAAAGAATTCAACCTACCCTTAAACTCGAAGAATTGTTTTTCCTCAGAAACATCCTGGGACAAAAAACACATTTCCCAGTTGCATGTTTAGTGACATAACAATATAAATAAAAATAAGGGGGATGTAAATCCTAATCACAAGTATCCAACTCTAGGAAAATCATGTCTTTATCCTCATCAATATTGGAGCACAATAGTGGTTGAAAATTTTCTTCGTAGAATAAATCCAAGTGCTCAAGAGAACAGGCATAAAACCCCCTAGGGTATGAAAAAAAATAATCATGAGAATTTTGTAGTAAGTCATCCTTGGGTGATTGGAACAAATCTATAATCATGTTATATTCAAACATGGTTGTTGTAAAGGCAATAATTGGAAATGACCTTCAATGTCGTAAATGGGATCTCCTAATTACCAATCACCTCCCATTATGTCTCCCAACACATATAAAATCATCAATATTTTTAATCACATCATCACCTTCATCATAGCATGAAGGATCTATTACATCTAAGGGTTCTATTATTTCTTCACCTTTCGAATCATAGAACATAGCATCATCAAAAACCTGAAAAGGAAAATGACTAACCACATTCTCTTCTTGTGTAGGAGGAATGGAAGCATGGGTGACTTCATAATATGGATGAGCATACATCATTGCTTCATCCTCACAACTCACCTCTTCTGGATCTCATTCTTCAGTAGAGTCATGGGGTAATTCCTACTTTTCTTCAGAAGTTTCTTTCTCTTCCATATTATAGAGCATGTCAAGTTCTTATTCAATGCTCCATCTATTCATGAAGGTTTCTTCAAATTATTCCATGGTCTTGATGCTTTTATGAAGGAGGCCATCATACCATATTCTAGCATTGTCATGAAGAGTGGCTGAGAAAAGTTTAATCACCAAATCTTCAACGTCTTCATTTATGGGAAAAGTTTAAAGAAGGCTCAAGAAATACTCATGTGTTCTTCAACAATAGTCTCACTATTACTGGAAAACATAGGCATCCATTTTAGTTTGTACTCAAGAATTTTTTGTCAAGGGTACCCTGGGATTTTACTCATGTCCAAGGGTACCCTGGGATTTTACTCATGTCCAAGGGTCTGAGAACATCACCTAGATCCCATATCGAAGAATCTATGGGTAAAATGTTTGGTTTTTATAATGATGTTCGGTATTGGTTGTCATCAATGGAGTCACCAGATAACCCCTTTAGTATTACCAAAGAAAGTGAGGGAATCACCCTTAGTGGTGTCACCAGGTAAGCTTGTAATATAAGGGCTTTGGGAAAAGCTCACCAAAGATGTGTTGTTGAGTAAAACCGACTCTATTTTCCCTAGCAACGACAGAAAAATGTTATTGTGATATTTGTAGTTATTCCAAATCCCCAACACAAGTCCCCAAATCCACTTAACTATAGGATAACCCACCACTATCACCTTAGTAGAAAATCCCCATGTTTTAGTGATGGATGAGGTCCACCTTAGGGGAGGCATCCTCGATAACCTCAAGGGATAAGATAGAAAGTGATATAGACAATCTTGGAGCACCCTCTCACTGCTTACCTAAGTAAAAGGTCTATGTCTATGGAATTGAGGAAAAGGGAAATATTTTGGGTACCTTCCTGGAACAATAACAAATATAGCATATATATAACAATTTCCAAGTACTAGTATGATAGTAATACCTCAAGAGACAATAAACAATGAGAATATATGCTAGCTGATACAAAATTGCAGCAAACTTACAATCTACAACAACAAATAGTATTTTGTAACAACCACAAGAAATTTGGTTTATAATTGCAAGAAAAGACAATGAAAACTTATCATTTTTCCAATAGAACAATTATCAATTATTACAAGCAATTTATGAATGTGTTAAGCTAATGTTAGACTGGTGTATGTAGAAAATTTAAGTAAATTAGATGGTTGTAGAAATGTTTTGTAATAGCAACAATAAAGTTAGTAGATTAGGCTAAGCTAGATTTAGAAAACGTTAGTGAAATCCTTAAAGAATGATGTTTGAAAGTTTGTTTGATCAAATTCCTTCACAAGAGCAATGAAACTAGTGCCTTTTGGGCTATGGAATCATTTGAAACAATGCTCTAAATACAACCTAGAGAATAATGATAACATTGTCTAAGGAAGTGGGGTGAAGTTTAAGGTGCTAGCACCTTGGGGCCTTAAACTTCAAGCCTTAAGAGAGGAATTTGCTATAGTGCAAGCACTTTTGGGCCCTAGAAAATTCTTTTCCTTCCTTGTATTCTTTAAATTAATAGAAACAAGCTTCTAGAACCAAACTCCTAAAGTGTTAAGGAATTTACCCTAGAAAATATTTCCTTAACAATTAATGGATGGAATGATTTAGAAAGAGGAGGAAACACCTTATGATCCTCTCCTAGGGTTTAAACAAGAAATATATATTCAATATGAACAAGTAAAATTTACCATAAACATCCAAGACATGAAATGAAATTGCAGATTTTACTTACTTCACCAAGATTTAACCATGCACAAACCCTAGTTACAGAAAATTTCATTAAGAATAAGCTAATAAACATCCAAAACTTACCTCCAAGAGATAACACACTATTAAAAGAGACCAAGAGCTCCAGATATATCAAAAATTTCAGTCCAATACCCTCTTATGAGAGGAAAGTATTATGTCCAAATGAATTGGCAAGGTCTCTTATTTATAATAGACCTTGTAACATAATTTTAAAATGTCAATGCAAAAATAAAGAGGGTCGACCTCACAAAATTTCCTTATAAATCATAGAAATCCAAATTTTACATAAAGTAATCTCTAGAAAGGTGATGTCATCCCTTCTTAGGGTGACGTTGATCCCCCAAAGTGAGACGTTGGGCTAGAAGTGTGAAACATCAGGCCTTCAAAATCCATAAAACATGCCACACGTGCCCAAAATTCATTTCATAAGCCTTCTCCATTAAAGAATCATCTCCTTCAAAACCTATCCCTCTCAATGGTGACGTCATGGGATATATGGGCGATGTCTATGCCTCCAAATGCCAACGTACAAGTGGAAGAAGGTGGGAGCTCACCAAAAAGTCATGCCTAGGTTCCTCCAAAAGAAACGCCTTCAAACTTTAAGGTGTAACATCCATCATCAAGTGGTACCCCAGACGTGGGGTCTAGCATCCATCCCTCGACTCCAAATCCCTCATGGAGGTTTGAATGAAGTCATTTCCCCATGAACACATGTTCACTGGGAAATGTCCTACAATTGCAAACAAATGCGCCCTTCAAGGGTCCACAAGTCATAAGAACCATGCCAAGTAAGCCATAACTAGAACAATAACCACCTGAACATGTGCATCAAAGGCCCCTTTCAAATTAAACAAATGCTAAAAGACATTATAAGTTTTTCCTAATTTAGGTATTGGAGGGGTGTCATGGTGCCCTATTGGGTAAGCCAACAACCAAGTCAAGGGATGTTTCCTAAGAGGATCCTATCTAGGTCTCGTAGTGAGTGTGGGATGGATTTTGGGTAAGACTTCTAGGTATGGGGTCCTTGACATACAAGGGTTTGTATTGTCTCATTTATGGGTGCCTTTGTAGAGGGTGTGCTTCATCCTTGTTTTCAATGCAACCTTTTTCAAATCCATTTTCCATTTAATTTATTAGAGTTTGAACATTGATTACTATATGCAAGGGAAAGTAAAGAGTGTCACAATGCCAATTGAATCTAGGATACATTGAGTGCCATGTGCAAGGGAAAGTAAAAAATATTGCAATGCACCCCCTCGATAAGAGGGACATTTATTAATTATGTGATTTATTTTGTAGGTCCTTCATTTTTTGGAGAAGCATTTCATTGTTCCTAGGACCTAAAGGCGAGCATCTAGAAGGATAATTATTAGCTTTTTCCTTTTTCCAACTACAATTCCTCTGGGACTTCAGCCCCTTCTTCCCATGAAATGAGGTACAATCCCTTCTTGGGTCAATGAACCCAAAGACCCAAAAGATAAGGAAACATAAGGGTAGAGTGATGGAATGTGGTAAGTATGTATGGGAATGATACGATGGCACTTCAAAGAAATTTCCAGTAGAAACCCTTTTCCCAAGAATTACCTACCTACTGGGATACCATGTCACTCACCAAGGTGAAACTAGGAAAAAGGTACAAATTCCAAAAAAATGTTCTATAATAAAAAATGATTCTTTGCAACATGATCAAATGATTCAGATATTAAAATGACATTTACCATGATACTCGACTTGTTACCTCATGGAGAAAGACCCACTATCTTCTTGGACCAAGTCAATGTGGTGGATGCTGCTATGTTGTCGATGATTAACGATGTGGAATTGATGAAAAGAGGGGCCCTCTGAGATATATTGGTCAATCTAACTCTCGATGCTCCATGTTGGCTACTTGTGAGCCTTGCGACATAATCTCCTTAATTACCCCTAGCCTAGGGGGTAACAAGAAAATAGAGCCCAATCTATTGTAGGCTTTCTAGGAGTTGCCGAGAAGAATAATATTTAGGTCTCAAGCACCCAAATAGTAGTAAATTCATGGTGGGTTAAGGATTCCTAACTTTCCCAACCTATATGCTCACCTACAACCATCTATATTTCATCCAATATCTGGAATTTCTTCTTCATAGAAATGATTTGGTTAATTTATATATTTGTTCATAGTTAACAATAAAGAACACGACATGTGAAATCTAGAGCATTAACATGAGAGTGATAGAATGAATGGTTGAATGGAAATGACCTAGTTGAGGGAAATTATGGATGAGATTCCTTCTAAAATGAGGAATGATTTACTCTTACACTTTCCCATGATGATTGTACTTAGTCCATGCTTCCATAACTATGTGGAAGACTTCCTACCGACCTCTTGCATGCATTTAATGATTGGTTTTATAAGTCAATGGAAGCATATGAATTTATTTAAGTCACATGGTGAAAAAGAGATGAGATCTAAGGCTATCACTTGGAAATTGAGGATTTACTTTCCCATATACCCCCTTTTCTCTTCCCCTTTGGAGGAATCATACCCCTCTTGTAATATCCATGGCCATATTATACCATTATACTCATATTCCAACATTAATATTTACATAGGTTGAGTTCACCATGAAACTCCTTCCATGTGATCCATATAAATATGCTTACATCATCTACTTGCCTATCCATTCACTAGTTGGCCATGGGCCTTAAGCTTCACACTTGGAATCCTAATAACACATTTACATAACTTACAAATGGGTTTGTTTATTTAATCTCACATGGATCAACTCTCGTCATTGTAACTATGCATTTACAATTTAAACATAATTTGATCTAGTACATTCCAAGGGTCAAAACCAAGTTATTACAATATGCCATTTACAAGTGAAAAATGTATTTTTATACCTATGGGATAGAAGGTTAGAAATAATTTGAATTCCTACAAACATATGCCATACATATAAATGAGCAATGAGCCACATTGGTACATTGAGAGACTTTATATGAAAGAGTGCTAGTTACAAGAATAATAGAACAAGGTGAGAACATGATGATGAATAAAGGTATTATGCAATAGAAAAATAATTGTAGGTTTGAAAGGAAGATAATTGGATAGGAATAACATATTCAACACTAAAACACAAATTTAATTAAATTTGGATTGATTTTAGTCTAAGCCCCTACTGACATAGGTTAACATCGATGTTTCCAAAGTGTGAATGTCAAACTTGAAAAAGAGTGAAATCAGATTCTGAAAGTATGATATCAGATTTAAAAAGTGAAAAATTAGATTTTGAAAGTATGGTTATTATTAATTCACAAATCAATAGTTGAATAGTATGGTTATTATTAATTCACATATCATGGTTAAGTTTTTTCACAAGTCTATTCTTGAATATAAGTTTCATAATTATTAGATTTCAATATTAATATTAATGTTTTTCATAGTAATGGATAGATTATGTAATAAAATATCAATTGGGGTTTAGCTCAAGTGGTTGGGAGGAATGATTGTTAAACTCCCCTCCTACATTCAATTCCTGCAAGTGACATGTTGAGCTCTTAATGAGTATATTATTGTAATGGCTTTGAGCCCTATTATTGACTAGTCTTGGGCCTTGAAGATTCTAGAGTTTACCTTGGGTACCATTATCAAAATGAGCAGGTTACCCCTAGACTTTGTAACCTAGAAAAAAATTATGTAATAAAAAAGACACAAATGAAATGTACAACAAATTTCGACCAAAAAGAGTAAGAGCTAAGAGGCCATTTCAAAAAAACACCATTAAACATAGAACATGTAAGAAGAAACTATGGTTGTTAGTCCAATTCCAACTAATAACAATTCTATAAATATATTTATTTACATCTCTCCTTACCCAAAACTATACATACCACCTTTGATTGAGGAATATTGACCTTAGAATAACAAAACATGACAAAACATATTGTAGATCTAAATAAAACTAGAAATTGAAATTTCCATTACAAGATTAACTATTTAGGTCCACCTATGTATCTAAGTATTCAGTGGCCATAGCCATAAAATTGATGTTGTTGTTGGTCCCATTATTAATTCCAATAAGGATCACCACTATTTCATATGAGTGTGCACTTTGGATAACAACATGGTCTATTGGGGCTCCTCGTTGGCCACAGTAGGAGGAATCCATAGAGTTGTCCATAGAGTTGTTAGGGGTAGGGAGAATAATAAAATAACTAGATGATCCAGGTGGATATCGGTGGCCACCCACCTATTCAAACTTGCTCCAAATAGTCTTATGGCAATTTACTATTTTTAGTAGTTTTTCGGTTCCTAAACTTCCGGGGCCATTTCGAGGGCCTAAATGAAGTTGTTTTTTGGGGATAGAGCACATCAATGATGGACAAAGGATATGATTGAGACCCCAAAATGTATCTCCTTGATGATACCTTTACAATGAGCTATCGTGTGCCCCAAACAAAGATTGTATGCCAAAGTTACACCCCCAGGAAGTTGATACTGTTGGGTATGTGTTATATTCTTTGCATGACTAGCTCTAGTGTCTACTACATTGTGTCTGGTGTGTAGGGAGTTTGTAGGGAGGCGATATCCCCCCTGCATGGGGGTTCAAATGAATCTCCCCTGAGAAAATTTTTTCCTCAATAAACAGGTTGCATTTTTTCCTCGTTTTTCATGTCCATTATTGGGTGATTTTCGACACATGGTTTTTTCCGATGGTTTTCTATTTCCGGTTAAGGAATTCAGGTTGTTGAATAATATAGGTCATTGGGTTAGGGTTTTGGATGTTGTTGGCTCCTATAAGTATATTTTATTGTAAACAATGTATCACTATGAATGAATATAGAATATGCTGGTTTTCCCGGTTTGGGTTTCCAGGGGAAAAATCTATGTGTAATGTGTGCATTTGCCATTGTATCTTTTATGTTCTTTTATTGAAAATCTATTTGTAGTAAAATATTGTACAAGGTTAAAATCTACATTTGGTATCAAATCTTTGTTGGCTTCAGGGGGATGCCTTTGTGGTCAAGTGTTTGGCTCGAGACTTTGATAAGCCTTGTTACAGTGGGAGATCTGTGGTATTGATTTTTCAATTGAAAAGAAACGGCAAGTAATTTGAAAATGGAGATCAATAAGTTTAATGGGAAAATTTTTGAGTTGTGGAAGATCAAGATGGAAGATCTGCTGGTGGATAGAGATTATTGGATCGTGGTGGATCCAGGTACTGCACCTACAAGAACTTCAACAGATGACTGGAAAAAGTTGGATAGGAAGGAGAAGAGCACAATCTGACTATGTCTCTCAGATTCAATATTATTGAATGTGTCAGAGGAAGCTACATCCAAATATTTTTGGGATAAGTTGGGGAAGTTGTATCAGTCTAAGTCCCTAGTAAATAAACTTTTCCTAAGAAAGAAGTTGTATAACCTGAGGATGAGATATGGAGACTCGGTGGCAAAGCATTTGAATTCCTTCAATACTATGGTAAGTCAATTAGTATTTGTTGAGATTAAAATTTCAGATGAAGGTAAGTGTATCAGTTTACTATGCTCTTTACTAGATTCATGGGATAGTTTTGTTGTGGCCATAGGCAGTAATACATCTTCCTTGAATTTTGATGAAGTGGTCTCATCCTTGTTGTTGGAGGAGATGAGACAGAATAACATGGAAGGACAGAGCACATATGCTTTATTTTCAAGAAGATGCTCCCAGGAAAGAAATAGATCTAAGTCCTCAAGTGGGAGATCTAAGTCTAAGGGTAGATATAAATCTCCCAAAAAGTTTGTAAAAGTATGCTGGAGATGTGGAAAAGTAGGGAACTACAAGAAGCAGCGTAGATCCAAAATTGAGAAAAAGAAGGGATCTGAAGAAGCTCCCTCTACAGAAGAAAATACCTCGAAGGAAGGAGGGGATGTGTACTTGGCTTATTCAATCACAAGAACATATCATGAGGCATGGTTGGTTGACTCAGGCGCATCCTTTCATATGAATCCCCACAGGGAATGGTTATGTGAATATGAAAGGCATGATGGAGGTAATGTTTTCCTAGGTGATGAATCGACAACCAAAATCATAGGACGAGGAAAAGTCAAGTTTAGGCTCATATATGTAAGGATTAGAAAACTACATGGTGTTCTGCACATCCCAGGTTTGGCCAAAAATTTGATTTCTATAAGAAAAATGGATGATGAAGGGGTAAAAACAATATTTGAAAAGGAAAATTGCAGGATGGTTCGAGGAGCAATGGTGTTCCTGAAGGGAGATTGGTTTGGAACTATGTATAATATGAAAGGAATCGCTATTAGTGATGGGTGTAATAGTTCCATTGTTCCTGATATTGAAGTTGAAGAAGAAAGAACTCATATAGTCTTTGGAGAAAATGTTATGTTGTGGCATCAAAGACTGGAACATATCATAGAGAAGGGTCTTTGACTACTACAAGGTAACGGTATGGTTGAAGGTATGTCTAAATTATCTCTGTATTTTAATTTTTGTGAACATTGTGTAGATGGGAAGAATAATCGAGTAAGAATCCCCTCTGGTGCAACGAGGGCAGAAGGAATTTTATAGCTAGTTCACAGTGATGTGTTTGGACCTGTGTTGGTTCCATCATTGGGAAAATCTATGTACTATGTCTAATTTATAGATGAATTCTCGAGGAATACTTGGATATATTTCCTTAGGAAGAAATCTGAAGTCTTTGATACGTTTAAAGAGTTTAAGGCTCTTGTTGAGAATCAAACATAGAAAAGAATTAAGGTGTTGAAGACAGAGAATGGCGAAGAGTTATGCGGGAATGAATTTGAAGAATTCTGCAATAAGTGTGGAATAGAAAGGAAGAAGACTACTCCATATACACCTAATCAGAATGGAGTTGTAGAAAGGATGAATGGGACGTTGATGGAAAAAGCAAGGTGCATGCTCAGTGGTGCCGGGTTAGGGAAATAATTCTAGGCAAAGGAAATGGGTACAACATGTTACCTGGTCAACAGGTCACCCTCATCAGTGCTAGATGATAAGACTCCACAAGAGGTATGGATTGGTAATAAACCTTCTCTCACACATCTCAAGGTATTTGGATGTGAGGCCTATGTTCATGTTCCAATGGAAAAAAGGAGTAAGCTAGATAAGAAGGTTGAAAAGTGTATCTTTATTGGGTAGAAATATGGTCACAAAGGTTATAATATTTGGAACCCAGAGACTAAGAAGGTTGTGTATAGCCAAGATGTGGTATTTAGAGAAATTAGGGATGTTGTTAAACATCATTTCCTACCAATTAAGGAGGAACCAAATAAAATAGGATCATGAATCAAACTCTACAGAAGAACAAGACTAAGAAGAATAAGATCCTCATACTCTAGTATTGAGGAGATCAATTTGAGAAAGAAGGCTACCAAAAAGGTATAATCCATCTAATTTCCATTCAAATTTTTCTTTTTCTATTATTGATGATGATCCTAGAACTGTCAGGGAGGCAGTGGAATCATAGAATGGAAAGCTCTGGAAAAAGGCCATGGATGAAGAAATGGTAGCCTTGGATAAGAATGAGGCTTGGGATTTAGTGGAGTTGTCAACTAGAAGAAATCCCATTGGAAACAAATGGGTATTTAAAAATAAGCTGAATGCATAAGGAAAAGTAGAGAAATACAAAGCTTGGTTAGTGGAAAATGGTTATTTCCAGGTTGAGGGAATTTTTTTTGGTGATATTTTTTCACCTGTTGCCAAGTTAACTTATATAAGATTTATGTTAGATGTTGCTGCTGCATTTTATTTTGAAGTAGAACAGATGGATGTGAAGAAAACATTCCTACATGGGGATCTCAGGGAAAAAATCTATATGGAGAAACCATAAGGATTTGTTGTAAAGGAAAATAAGTGTTGATGTTTGGACAACATCGGGAAGACATTCTCTTAGATTAATAATTAATAATATAACTATCGATTATTAAATACTATATATAATAAGTAAATTATAATAATAAATAGTTATTGATTATCCAAGGGACACATCCTTTCATGGATGGTCACCATATGTTCTCTATATATGGAACACTCATCATTGTAATAATATATCGATCATATGTCATATGAAGAAAAACAACATGGTATCCGAGCGAGACTGGGATTGACTCCTTCATAGGAGGGCCTAGGAAAATGAGAGTAGAGTAAAATGTTGGGAGTGTTAAATTTATGGGGTTGTTACAATCTCTATGTACAACATATTTACTTTTTACTCCTACCTAAATTATCAAAATAATTCCATAAATTATGGTCGGTAGTAATTTCTAGTAAAAATGTCTAATTACCTAAATATGAGGAATGACTTGCATATTTACTTCTACCTATATTTATGCAAAGAATCACATGAATTATGGAGGAAAAATTAACAAAGTCAAATACTATGTGGATGGATTTTAACCAAATTAATCTTTGGGTAGTTACGTGAGGTATTCTCCAAGTATTTATAAGAAAGAAAATTTAATTTAATTTTCAAAGAGATGTGTCCTTTTGGATCAATCTAAATATTATTATAAAAAGACACAACAATAGACACACACATTTTTTCTCTCTCACACGTGGGAAGTGATCTAAGGAAGAGACCAAATTTTCTAAGAAGTTGAAATTTTCCTAGTTACTTAGTGATGTTCTAGAGTTTACTAAAGTAATATCGTATATCATTGGAAGTAATTACCACTTGCGGAAAATTGTGCTTGTCTAATTTAACACTAGAAAATCAACATGGTTATCCATATGGAATCAAATATATGATAGATGTGTGTTGGTAGCCGTATAACATTGAGTATATGATGGATAATAGAAGACATATCATTTGGATGGTCACTGTATATAGTTGTACACAAGATAAATTGATCTCCTCTAGGGGATGCTTTTTGTTGTTCTTGTTTCTTGTTCCAGGTAGGGCACATGTAATAGTTCTGATAACAAGCCATAATGATAGTTGCAGGAGGCAGATTGCATGGAGGGAAAGACCTTCCAACATGATATCAAGGAGATACATTTTGTTAAGCCCTAATATTGGCTCATTACCCCTTAATTGGGGCATATTACATTAGTAATGTTATTT
>JASDQU010501005.1:109018-120122 GCA_032191745.1 Picea mariana | reverse complement strand
AATCTGCCCAACATTCCTGAGCATTTACAAGATCAACTAAACCTTTTTACAGCGGAAATAGCAGATTTTACACCTGTGCATAAGAATGCGGAAAACACTTGGGGTTGGGGTCAAACAGGGGTCTACTCTGCCAAACAAGGGTACGTACAAATGCAAAGTAAAAAAGACTCAGTGCACCCGGAAGGAGTGTGGAAGCAGATCTGGGAGTGCTTCAGTATCCCGAAGATCAATTTCTTTTTCTGGACCTTGTTTCAAAACAAAATTCTTACTGGCGAGAACCTTTGTAAAAGGAACATCGCCGGTCCACACCGATGTGTGTTTTGTAAAAAATCCCTGGAAACTACAGCGCACATTTTTCTTGATTGCGAGTACGCTCAGAAGACTTGGACAAGTGTCTTGGCTGGTCTGAATGTTAGGCCTCCAGCGAACAGCTCAATATCATAAATGTTCGTGTCTTGGAAGGATAGATATCCCCATAGCATCGCTGCCAAGTCCCTCTGGTCCAAGGTGTGGACAGCAGTTCCTAAGTATGTGTGCTGGAAACCGTGGCTCGCCCGGAACGATATAATCTTCAACCAAACAGAAATATCAGCAGAAAAGGTTGCCGGAAAAGCCAAGAATTTGCTAGTAGAGACTTTGAGACAGTCCAGCGTTAAAGACAACTCCCTAAGAGACGAAGAAAGTATCTGGTTGGGAGGCTTCACTCCCACATCGAGCCCTTCTTTATTTTCTCGTCCTATCCTCAAGGAAAATTGGCAGATACGAGACAACTTAGAAGGCTTCCAGAAGTGGTGGAAATCTCAAGGAAAATGCACTATCTTTTTCGACGGAGCCTCGAAAGGCAATCCAGGTAGGTCAGGGGCGGGGGGGATCATTTATCTCCCAAACGGAAGTAAAGAGAGTTTCAGCTGGGGTCTCGGAATAAAAACCAACAACCAGGCAGAAGTCCTAAGCCTCTTAAAGGCCTGTCAACTCGCCAGAAAGAGAAATCCAAAGGAAATCGCAGTGTTCGGAGACTCAGAATTGTTGATCAGAGCCCTAAGGAAAAAAAAAAGGTTTAATGATCCAGCTCTGAACAAACAGATGTCAAGAGTGATCAGACTCTTGAAGGAAATCCCTTCAGTCCAAATTTTCCATATTCTCAGAGAACTGAATTCAGAAGCCGACTCTCTGGCTAACATTGGATGCAATCTAGAAAAGAGCATGATAGCGTTAAAGATAACTCCCTAAGAGACGAAGAAAGTATCTGGTTGGGTGGCTTCACTCCCACATCGAGCCCTTCTTYATTCTCTYGTCCTCTCCTCAAGGAAAATTGGCAGATTCRAGACAACTTAGAAGGCTTCCAGAAGTGGTGGAAATCTCAAGGAAAATGCACTATCTTTTTCGACGGAGCCTCGAAAGGCAATCTAGGTAGGTCAGGGGCGGGGGGGATTATTTATCTCCCAAACGGAAGTAAAGAGAGTTTCAGCTGGGGTCTCGGAATAAAAACCAACAATCACGCAGAAGTCCTAAGCCTCTTAAAGGCCTGCCAACTCGCCAGAAAGAGAAATCCAAAGGAAATCGCAGTGTTCGGAGACTCAGAATTGCTGATCAGAGCCCTAAGGAAAAACAAAAGGTTTAATGATCCAACTCTGAACAAACAGATGTCAAGAGTGATCAGACTCTTGAAGGAAATCCCTTCAGTCCAAATTTTCCATATTCTCAGAGAACTGAATTCAGAAGCCGACTCTCTGGCTAACATTGGATGCAATCTAGAAAAGAGCATGATAAGCATAAACTCAGGTGATCCAATTATGGTAGCCATCCCTTAATCTGGGCAAAGAGCAGTGAGAGCATCTTATTCAGATTTAAAGGAGTGAGTAAGGTATGATTGACCATTTGCAGATCGGGAGATTCATTCTTAAAATCAATTCTCTGAAATTACTTCCTCCAAGTAAAGAAACAGGGGAGGCGACGTCAATCTCCCAGGTTCTGGAAGCAGTGGGAAGGCAAGCAGTCGGTTCTGAATTCAGGGGCTCTCAGTTTGAAGCAGATCCTGTTCGCGGTCTCGGCCTAGTCGCCCTTCGGCTCCATTCTTCCTGGCTTTACTTCGTAAAGCATTTCTTCCTTTTTGTTCAAGAATCCGAGCTAAGTCAGTTTAAACTCGATGGGAAGGCAGATCCATCCTGTACACTGATTTTCCTAAGTAGCAGAATTTGTTGTTTAACGATCAGAAATGTAACACCGAATTTGGTCTCGGTCATCCGTTAATAAAATACTCGTTTTGGTTAAAAAAAAAAAAAGGAGAGAAAGCAAGGATGGTTATTTAGTGCACATGTATATAGGGATAGGATGGTTATTTAGTGTACATATATAGGTAAATGATCAAATTTTGAATTAAAGGTTTATACATTGTTTAATTACATAATTTTTTATTTTCATGAATTATTAAAATGAATTTAAGTAAAGCTATAAGTGATAGAAGAAAAGCATAATATTTTTACCTTTCATAATATTCATCTTTAGTAAAAGGAGAAAAAGTAAGGATGGTTATTTAGTACATATGTATAGGGATAGGATGGTTATTTAGTGCACAAATGTATAGGTATAGGATAAAACTTTTTAATTAAAAGGTTTTATAAGTTGTTTAATCACAAAATGTTCGATTCTCATGAATTATTAAAATGAGTTTGAGTAAAGCTTATAAGAAAAGTATAATATTTTTATTTTTCATAATATTCATCGTTAGTAAAAGGAGAGAAAGTAATGATGGTTATTTAGTGCACATATGTATTTGGTAATGCAATTGTTATATAGTTTTATGTTAATTGGGTATAATTCAAGTGATTATAAGGAAAAGTCATTACCTTCCCTAATTAGATTTAAATCCCACTTAATGATATATCATTTTTAATAAATTGAGTGAACTAACAATACAATACATATTATTTAGAGAAAAGCTCTTTAAATAAGTATCGATGTCATTTTCAAATGCTAAAAAAATATACACATGAAATGTTGTTATTAATTACCATATTCATACACTTTTATTAATGAAAATAACAAATTCGTGAATTTAAACTTACAAATCAACGTTTAACATTTTAGAAAATTATAACAAAATAAAATGATAGAACTTTTGACAAAAGTCCAAATATTTTGTTTATTTTTTTCAAAAATATTTCTCCCTCTCTTAATTTGATGAGTTAAACTAATCTTAGTATATGGAATGAGTCTAACAATGAGGTTGATACCTCCCCATATAGACTAGTGTTGTTATGGATATTGAAGGGATTGAGACTTCTTGCTCAATGGGGAATGGAATGGACATTAGTTAGTGAATTCATTTAAGAAAAAAGGTATCCTTATCAAAGATGTCGGAAAATTCTTTATTTGCTTATGAAAAAAAAAACAAGGTTCTTTGAACAATGTCTAAAAATTAACTAAGGTTCTTAGACCTCACGACAAGTTATCAAAGGAACTATTAATAACATAAAAACATTACCGAGTTTGAAATGAAAATAACTAATTAAAGTGTGACAAGGATAAAGGTAAACATGAATTGTTGAAATCTTAAAAAATGATTTGAACAAACTTAAAAACCATACATTTTTTTTTTAAATCAATAATACTTAATAACAACAATATTGAATCATTTTCAAATACACATACTAAAATGACTAAATTAATTCAACATCTCCATAAACATATAAACAAAAATAGAAAATATAAACATTATATCATAAGATAAACCAAAAATTCCATAAATCTTAAAGGCAAAACAAGACATTCTATATGAGGAACATGATTACCTAAAAATGTAAAAGTAATGGTGAAAGGCAAGTGCCTTATCTAACAAGCCACATGTGGCAATGTCCCTACCAGATACTAAGGTTTTGAGCGAGATGTTGCAATTGATTATTAAAAACCAGTACCGCGATACAAATTTCTCATAGTTTATGACTTTGCAATTGATTATTAAAAAACAATATAGTGATACAAATTTCTCAGAATTTATGACTTTACTGATGAAGATAGCAATTGAGATTCATTCTTGCTTTTAAAAATTGCACCCAAAGGAACAACATGCATCCATTGCGCGTGTACCCCGAAGAAGGGATCTATCTATGCTGCAAAAATGGGATGGTCGTTTCAATCACTTCCAAGGACTAAAAGCAATGACATTCCTGGATAACGAGACATCAAAGTAGAAATTTACGAGGATCAAATAATTTCTCTTTCAACTCTTATTGAATATACGACTCGACGATCGATATATTGTTGTCTCAAGAACAGTATGTTATCCAAGATGCCCTCGAATATGCAAAATATGCCATCTACAACTCTGAATGATCTGCGCCATTCAAGAATCATCGACTATAAGAAGAGATCTACAAAAGAAGAGATTAAAGAAAAGAAGTGAGAAGACAAAACATGTCTGGGTGTGAGGAGAGGCTGGCGCGAGTGAATGTAGGCGATGGCACCGACATCCCCAAGGTTAATGCAGACGGTTCCAGAATTGGCAGAAATGAAAGAGTCAACCAAATCAATGCCATTTTTCCTCTTGTCCACCTTAACATGGGGGCTCGTCAACTCCTCAGGGCCTTGTGCTACAGATCTCTTCAATACTGTCAACATTTTTGGCAGAAACAAGATTAAACCAATCTACCTAGTCGGAGAAACAAAAAGAAAACTAAGAGATACTTTTTATAGAGAAGATAAAGACAAAACAACATTGCTTGGTTGATTTCTTGCGTTTAGTTCAATAGATGTTTGTATGATTGTGTTTAGCTTCCATGATCATGGTGTGTATATATACAAAATTAATCGTTCAATAACAGAGCCAATTCATTGCCCAAGTAAGTGGATAACCATGCCACCTCGGTCTTGGAGAAAGTGTATATTGTGAATATAGTCAAGCTAAAGCTGGCATTGAATAAGATTTTGGATATTTTTGCATTATTTTTTAAAATGGAGGGGAGACCAGCCCTTTCCCCCAAATTCTCTGACTATGGATTTTCATTTTCTAAGATAGTGAAGATAAGTTTGGGGGAAATGTATATCCATTAAAGACGAACGTGGAAAATGAAATTGAAGAAATTTTCATTCTCGGGAAAACCTCAAGTTAATGGATTTTGTTAAAATGTGCACCACTTATGGGTGGTAGTAGACGTTATTGAAATTTAAAAATATTCACCCTTGAAATATAAATATAAATATTCACCTTGAAATATTAATAATACAATTGTTACAATGAATGCTCTAACATATAATTAAGTGCACATGTATTGCTTTGAACGAAAATTGCAAGCACGCCCTTTTTCCAAGAGAAAATTACTCCAATTTATATAAAGTATAAATTTTTTACAATGAAGAGCAGCCAGCAAAAGCCGAAACGCTGTAAACCCAAACACCGGAAGAGGCCAAAACAAAACAACAACAGTCTAACAGGAGCAGCAAAGAAGAGGAGGTACTAAAAACAACAAGTAAGGCCCCCACAATAACCACCAGCAGCCAATGAGAAAAGAAAAGCAGCCCACATCATTCAAAGACGTTTAGTGATGTGATGGGACTCTCTATCCCATTATCTCTATGGAAAATCGAGAGTCTGCCCACTGCCTCTTTTAAAGCCCTTTTTGAGAGGGCATCCGCCTCTCTATTTTGAGATCTTGGGATATGATGAAAGTTGATGTCGGCGAAAGATTTGGACAGCTCCATCGTTTTGATCTTCCAACTATCATTATGGACAGAATGGAGCTTGGACTTATGAGAAATCCAATCAATGATAATGCGAGAATCACCAAGGACGTGAAGGTGACTTATGGACCAGCTGGAGGCAAGATAGAGGGCAGCCCATAAGCCCAAAAGCTTAGCTTTATTATTAGTTCCTACATCGCAATTTAAAAACCACATAGTAATTCTAAAAGGGTGAGTTTTGAAGAAACCCCCCGCACCACAACAGCCTCCATTGGACATAGCAGCACCATCGAAGCATGCTACTGTGTAGCCATCCAGCAAATTCAAATCGCAGACTTTAAGCTTTGGAAGCGTTTGCAGTGGTTGTTTCCAATTGAAGGAGATCAATACCTTATGAAACACCATTTGAAGAGAAGGGGGGCTGGAGTCAAAGGTGGCACGGTTGCGGGCCTTCCAAATTTGCCAGGAGACTAGCGCCGGCAATGTCTTTGGAGCCGAGGATTGAGCTAGCCATCTAGAAAAACAATTTGTGAGGGAGGAGCCGCTCCAAGTTGAATGCAGTGAAAGGTGAGTGAGCACCTGTGACCAAATCAACTGAGTAAAAGAACAATGGACCAATATATGATGTATATCTTCGGTTTCTCTGCAACAGAGGAGGCAGATGCCCGGCCCCTCCCATCCCCTCCGGCGTAACAAGTCCCAGGTAAGAGTTTTTTCCTTTCCAGCGAGCCAGAAGAATAACTTAATTTTCAGTGCGATCTCCCAACGCCAAATATGAGTTAGCCACGAGCCATCCAGAACAGAATAGCGCTGATTGATAAGTGCAATATAAAGGTTCTTGACGGTGAAATTGCCCGTAGCATCTCCCCCGGCCCAACTTAGTGTATCTGGACCATGGGAGAGTGAGACACCAGCTTCCTTGAGGGCCGCGGTGTAATGGTCCCACTCCATCGCTTTTTGATTACTGAGATGTAAAAGCCCACTGTCCAGCCAATTATCAATAAGGGCGCGGCACCTTGGCTGAATTTTCACTTGTGCAAGATAATTTAGATTTTGTTGCCGGAGAAGATATCGCAGCTCGGAGGAAAGGAGAGACCTGTCTCCCAAGCCCAGAATTTTGTCAGCACCTATGCGAATTTCAGTCCCATCTCCTGGGTTCCAAACAAGCCAATGAAGAATAACTGGAATAGAAGAAACCAAACTTTTCCAGAAGGGAGAAGACAATCTCATCTGAAAAGTGGGCTTTCGGATCCATCTAGCTAACGGTAAGGATCCCAAATATTTGTCTGCTATAATCCGATGCCAGATGCTGTCAATGGAGGCTGCTCTCCAAAAGGAATTTGCTAGGAGAGCCGAATTGAACAATGGCAAGTTCATGAGCCCCCAGCCCCCAAATTTCCTAGGTTTTGACAGTTCGGCCCAGTTGCACAGGTGAAAGCGAAAGTGACCAGGTTGACAATTCCAAGGAAAATTTGAGATGAGTCTCCGTAAAAATTTTATGATCTTGCTTGGTATTTTTTCCAGTGACATCCAGAAAACAGGAAGATTTTCCAGAACTGACTTAATCAGGATGTAACGTCCTCCTAGGGACAGCCACTTGTTACACCAAAAATTTATCCTGCTTTCAAAATGTGCCACCAGCCCTTTCCAATCTTTCGGGGTAGATGTGCCCAATTTCAGCTGAAATCCGAGATACCTGAAGCCATCACTCAGGCTTACAAAAGTGTATGGAATTGAGTTCTTGAGAATGATCAGTTCATCATCCGAAAGACCCCAGTGAAGGATCGAAGATTTGGAGAAATTTATAGATAATCCAGAGACGGAACAGAACTGCTGCAGTACTTCGAGGATAACCAACCACTCCGATAAATCTGCCTTTGACAAGAGAAGAACGTCATCCACGAAAAAGAGATGTAGTAATTTTATAGATTTTGAGACCTTTATGCCGGAGATGAGCTTCTCGGAGAGTTTTTGTTTGAGAAGAAGGCTGAGACCTTCCATAATCAGGATAAAGAGGTAAGGGGAGAGAGGGCATCCCTAGCGGAGCCCCCTCTCACTTTTGAAGAAGCTGGATGCCTCACCATTTATCAGAACAACAAAGTTAGCTCTCGAGACACAAGACATGATCCAATCGATGAGCAAATCTCCAAACCCAACTGAGAAAAGAAACAATCTCAGGAATTCCCAATCAATACAATCAAAAGCTTGTTTGAGATCTAATTTCATAACCAGAGCTTTTTGTTTGTACTTTTTGATACTGTGGATACCTTCATGCGCAGCTCCAATCGCATCCTGAATCCTTCTACCCCTTAAGAAACCCATCTGCTCTGCTGAGAGTCTCCTCTCTAGGAATGGCTTGATCCGATTTGAAATGACCTTTGAAATTAGCTTGTAAATGAGGTTGCAAAGGGAGATCGGACGAAAGTCACTGTAGGAGAGAGGATTACTTTCTTTCGGAATTAAAACTAAAAAAGTTGAATTGAGACTACCCACAATCTTGCATGTGAGTCAGGAATCTTCCACCATCTGAAGGAGATCCAGTCCAATCAGATCGAAAAAGAAACAAAAGAATTCAGACGTCCAGCCATCTGGCCCGGGACTTCTTTCCGATTTGAATTTTACCAAAATTTGTTTTATCTCAGACAGGGTAACAGGTTTGTAGAGGTCGGCTGCCTCTACTGCAGAGACAAATCTGGGGAAGAGACAGGCCGTGGACACCATTGCAAGCACGCCCTTTGAAACACTAACATCGCTTCGAACAAAAATTACAAGCATGCGGTTTGAAGGAAAACTAGCTCTAATCTCGATTTCCACTTATATTTCTATATTTCATCGGGATCATGATATCATGACTTTCACATATATTTATGCCTTCGCGCCTAGTGTCGTAGGTCGTGGTTTTCAAAGTTTATTTCACTCAAAGATGGTGTTTGTCATAGAACATAACCTAACACATGTATGAGAGTGCTTGTCATAGAACATAACTTGACACATGTATGAGAGCAGGGCGGGTCAATCGTTGTCCAGAAAATTTAGTGTATGTAATAGTTATTTAAGATTTAAAAGAGTTTGAATTAGACAGATCATGAGACTACTCTTGTTGGCAGTGTTGATGGTACTTGACTGCATCTCGGGTTTGGCAGTTTCATCTGGTTGAAAATTAATAGGTCCCCTTGGAATGGAACGAGTATCTCCAAAACTCGTTGTTGGTATGAAATAGGTGGAAAGTCTGCTACTCTTCGTGGTAGAGATCTAGTGGCAAGGTAAAATCCAATTAAAGCAACAACAAATTGAGACCTAAAAGCTATGGTGCTTGTAGCATCTCTTCGCGGAAATAGTGGTTCAATTCTAATACTTATTAGATGACATAGTATGAGACATTTAATGGCTCTCTAATAAGCACCCAGGAGAGTTGAACTCCTAACCGCTCGTGAGGTTGTCATGCTACCCTAATATTCTATGCCTTCATTCTCATGTTCGTGAAAAAGTTTAAACCGTTTTCCATAAAACTATTCCCATCCCAAAATTTATGATATTCTCGTATGCATGGAAACTCTAAATAGAATTTGTATTATGTAACGTGATGCAAAGAAACTAGTTTGTTCACTTGCCATTCATAAGTTTTATCCAATTATCTCACTTCTTAATTAATAATACAAACAAATTAAATTCCAAAAGAAAATGGTGATTTCACCAACATCTATTTCCAATGAAAAAGTTCAAAAAATCAAATATTTAGACAATGCCAAAATAAAATGGAGTGTCTATAAAATTTATTTAATAATACAATATTTATGTTGCAAAAGAAAATCAACCAATAAAGAGATCACTTCCTTGTCAAAACATGTGGAACTGTTAATTTTAAAACCTGTAACATAGGCATGGAACACATCATAAGTGGTCGATCGATTTGGTTGATTTGCTTTTGCAACATAAATACGATATTATTAAATAAATTTCATAGACACTCCATTTTGATTTTTTATTATTTGTTCAAATTTTTAGGTGTCCAGTTGTCACTTCTAAACCAAAAGCTTATTATATTCTCTATAAACACAATTGAAGGAAACATTTTAAAATTTGTTCCTTAGCTCTAAAAATATATAATTCATTAATACAATGGCTAAGGTGTCCGATTCTACTAAACTTTTTTTAGCAGATGTCCATTCATACCTTTTCCCTACTGCATCTCATCGCGATTATGTTGAGTCCGAGACCTAATCTGAATCTGCTTGTTGAACTTCACACTGCAAAATTAGCCAAATTACAGATAGAGTAAATTGAAATCAACCATGAATTGAATTGGCATGGTTACACACACTGAATATACAACAATGGATACCATTTCTACTATGAATATGGAGCCACATGTTGCGTTCTCAGCTATATATTATAGTTGCACCCATTTTCAATTAACAAAATATTCTCAAACTTAAATTCTAGAGAAACCATCTCCTTTTATTATCTCTTCAATTTCTTTTTGCAGTCAAGGTGGCCAATTTTTCAATTAGGTTTCTAACAATCTGTTCTATTTTCATATTCTAGGGTCGAGATCCAGTGGAAAAAATGAAGATGAGATATATGGTGGAGACATGACGCTGATACGAGAAAAGAGCGCTTGAGATATATGAAATTTTTTGGCATTGCCCGGAATTCAATGATAGGTTCTAGAATCTTTGTAGACTTATATTTAGAGGCCTGTAATTCAATAAAACAAGAAGGGGGTCGAGATTGTTTTTCCTAAGAACAATGAGAAGGTGGGATTGGCATATGACCCTCCAGAAAACTAATAGGTCTCTACAACATTTCTAAGACTTCTTTGTTCTATATGGAGATGAATAATATTCCCACTTGACCCAGGTTTGCTAGTTGTAGGGTTCAAGCGGCCACCTTCTTTACCACAAACAAGAGCAAGATGAGATTTCACTTAGCTTCTTGCAACCAAAAGAGTTGAGATACGTCGGTTTAGTTTCCGACGAGTAAGATAACCATGAATAAAAGAAAATATTGAGGGATAACCCTTAGAGCGGTTCTTCCTCTTCAATCCTACACAAGAAAAGGTACATAGGCTTACACACATCTAGTTGATTATGCAGGACAAGTTACAAATTCCCCAACATCAATTTGTTTCGAAAGCAAACTCGAGGGGCAATGAAGGCGCAAATATTTCTAGCAGAAAGAAAGAAGAATTAGAGGTAAGCTGATAGATTCCTTTGAAAGATTAATTTCGATGATAATTTCTTATGTTCTTGAATAGACTATTATTCATTCTTGATGCAAGCAGAAGAAAATGAGGAGAAACAAAAGTTAGATTAACTAGAAAATGAGGAGAAACAAAAATTAGATTAACATCAAGTGTCGTTGGATTGGTGATGCAAGCAAGAAACATGGAGAACAAGAATGGCTACGAATCCTTGCCAGGTTTAGA
>JASDQU010501005.1:98435-108980 GCA_032191745.1 Picea mariana | reverse complement strand
CATACCTGTATTTATTCAAACAAATTTTACAGGTCGTTAACATTGATGTGTCTACATCCATATATAAATCCCCCATACTCATCCTCCAGAGCTTGTGGCATGTCCCAGTGAAACAATGTTACAAAAGGCTCTATACCTGCATGAAAACTCAGGTCCATCTCTAGAAATCCCACATACACATAAAGGTCTACCCAAGGCTAACAAATCATTTTGTGTAATACCATTCTTGAGCAGCTCGTTGATGAGATTATTGTAATGAATGATTCCTTCTTCATTAACTCCTTTGTGTCTTGGAGAGCCCTCTATAAATTTACAAAAAATGGAAATAAGAGTCATGGAATCCAACACTTCCGTACATTTATTTATATATGTGAACACACTGGTTCTTAATTCAACCTACTAGGAAATATGCGGGACCATGAAATAGAAAAATGATAGACATCCATTACCATGTATTTGAGAAGTTGATTTCCCTCTATCAACATCCCATTAACATTCTCAATGGTTGTGTTTGCAGCTTCCTCCTTTTCAAAATGATCAAATCCATATCCCTTACTTTTCCCATCCTGGCACGCTACTTTACATGACAAGATGTTCCCGAATTTGACAAAGAAGCCATGACGACTTGCATGCTCAATAGACTCATGCAGATTCTGCAAGAATCCAACACAACCCATGTCTAGGAATTGATTAAAGAATTGAATTTTAGATCAAATTGGTGCAATTTGGGAAAAAGATTATCAATTAAATCCTAATTCCCTAAACCCTAAATGCCATAAAATGAAATTCATAGAAGGCTCAAAACATACATTGATAAATATGTTTCTGACTCCACGCCTGCATTCTATAAGGTCTCACTGACACCACATGATCCGAATGGGTCTCCCTTTCAGTTGGTTGTAGTTAAAAGAATCAATGGCCCACGTCGATAATCATACATAGAAGAAGCACACTAATTAATCAATCAATTCAGCAAGAAAGACAAGAAAAAAAATTAACTCATCGTATGTAGGGTGAAGAAAGTTGACATATTCATAGCCAAGGGAGCATTGGGTCATGCTATCGCGGCAAAATCGAACTGAGGTCATTGTTCCCACAGGAATGAAGAATTGGGTGATATGGGTGTCTGTGACCTCAAGGTCGAGATCAAACATGAAATTCAGGGAAGGCTCAAAACATACCATGATAAATATGTTTTTGACTCCACTCTTGTGTAGGGTCTCGTTGATACCACATGATCTGAATGGGTCTCCCTTTCAATTGTTTGTAGTTCAAAGAATCAATGGCCCACGTCGCTAAACATACAGAGAAGAAGCACACCAATTAATCAATCAATTCAACAAGAAAGACAAGAAAATAAAGAAAAAAAAAACTCATCGTCTCTAGGGTGAAGCAAATTGACTTATCCATAGACAAGGGAGCGTTGGGTCATGCTATCGTGACAGACTCGAAATGAGGTCATTGTTCCCAAAGGAATGAAGAATTGGGTGAGCTGGGCATCTATGACCTTAGGGTCGAGATCCCCCACAAAGAGCGAAGCGAGACATGGAAATTGTGGCGTTGTTGTTGTTACGGTCGTGAATACGCTCTGCCACCTGTTGTGAGGAACATTGATCAACGTTTTAGAGAAAACAAGAATGAAAAGCATTAATGGGGGGTGACACAAGTTCTAGGGAATCCCTGTTCTGACGAACCCATAGCATTAACACATCCCACCACCACCCCTGCCTCTCATACCCAATGCCAATATCAGGCAATGAAACTTTACCTTAAACCATTGTTTAATGCCTTGAAAATCATACACTGAAATAATTCAAATCGCCCAAAACATAATGTCCCTGCTATGACAGGGACATCATAAGGTAAGGTAGGAGCCTTCATGAGATTTCATTGAAAATAAATAGGGAAAGGTTTTGTTCATGCATTTCCTTAATTTCTAAAATCTCTTTGAAAAAAGTATCCTTTCAGAGGCTTAACTTCCCTTTTTTTTCCTCTCATAAAATACTACACTAATTAACTATTTTATTAACATAAAATACAAATCGTAATAACTATTTTATTAACATAAAATATAAATCAAGTAATGATATTTTATATCTTAAATATAATCTATGTAGCTGAATACTAAAAAATTAAAAAAACTTAAAGACATAATTTAAAAAAAAAACAGATAGATAGATAGATAGATAGATAGATAGATAGATTATATATTTATATAAAAAATTAAATGGTTAAGAACATATGTTTCCTCCTTCAAGGTCACGGGTTCAAATCCAAAGGGGAGTAGGGAATGTACATCTCTGTAGACTTTAGTAGTCAAATCATTACGCAGAGGGGGTCTCTTGTCCCACAAACAAGTGGGTCTCGTACACCAATTTGTGGAAAGTGAATTCCCCCCCCCCCCACAAATGGCTCCCATCTTCAACCCCTCCCCATGAGGTTTGAACCTATGACCTGATGAGGCCTAAACCCCACAAAAACCAATTTTTCTACACCTCATGGGTACATGATGATATTATAATACTTCAGAGTTTTGAAATTATATAAAAAAAAAAAATTATGACAAGAATTTGAATAATTAGTATATCATAAATCATTGATTATATATATATATATATATATATATATATATTCCAAGGAAAAAAAAACGTATTTTTATTCGAGATAAACCAAAATACAATACTCAGG
The DNA here is from genome assembly GCA_032191745.1 of Picea mariana. Classification (NCBI taxonomy): domain Eukaryota; kingdom Viridiplantae; phylum Streptophyta; class Pinopsida; order Pinales; family Pinaceae; genus Picea; species Picea mariana. The sequence goes on along the minus strand of JASDQU010501005.1, from coordinate 106,292 downwards.
GGTTCTAGGCAAAGTCCAAAAAGAATAATCTAGAGATAGATCTCTACAAAATACTTCACTATAGTAGTACATCCAAAAAGATCCACAATTTCATGTTGCTTATTTTTATCCAGGGAAGTCTTTTAATGGTCCATATTTGACGAATGAAGACCTTCATTGTATAACCCACCTATAACGAAAGTAGACACCTTTAGCCTTCAATGAGTGGGCTAAAGTAGTGGTGGAACATTGTTATGTAGTTACATCTTCATGCACTTAAATACCTAGCTAATTACTGAAATTATGTATATGATTTAATACGTGAAATAAACACTTCATCTTATATGGAGCCTTTATGGAGTTATGACTTATTTCCTTGGCCTTATATATTGATATTTATATCTATATCTCTCGCATTGACACGCACGCCAAAACATATGTAGAAACTGTGTTCTATGAACTCCATCACTAACCCACCGCTTACGTCGTCTTCAATATCCATCCCACACATGCGCGCTATATATGCATTTGCCTTCATAATATCAAGTATATTATCTATCAAGTAATTGAAAACAAGCAATAGACTTAACAATCCCATGAATTGACATATTACAAGTTTAAAATGAATTCATAAAGCATTAAAGGAAAACTATTGTGAAATCATTGTATGGCAACCTTGTACTTCTTCCAAGGAACCATAAGGCTTGTGTACTTGAAGTCATTCCTTTGAGGGATGATCTGCAATCTTGTTGTGCTCTCTATAAATATGAGTATAACTAACCCAAAAAAATTGATTAAGTATTGCCTTTCATTGTTATGCTAGTGGAAGGAGAGAAATATTTGTACTTGGAAGCTTCCTTTCATCCAATTTATGAACATAGATGGATCGCCCATGACCTTAAACTTATCAATCCATCTATCCAAAGCATATTTTAGTAAGTACTATAAGGCCTTGAACTCCCCTTGGTTATTTGTTCCTCTTCTTATATTACCTTTGTCCTAAAATCTGTGTGTCTTTGAAATATATAGAATGAAGTCAATCCCACTGATAGAATATGGGCCTTGATAAGCCCCATTAAAATATCCCCAAGCCAAAGAATTGTACAAGTGTACCTCTAATAGAATTCTTTGTGGTTTAACCTTTTGAATAACCTTATAATATGCAAATAAAACATTAACCTGGGAAGCTACCTAAAAAGTAGGCATCATCTTCGCTTTAAACAAAATAGAGTTTCTAGCTATCCATATTCCTCATAGAACTAGAAATGGGATGGCCCTAAAGCACTTTAGATCTTGTTGAGTTAACCAAACATTAATGCATGTATCTATGGATTCACATTTCCAAAGGTTTTGGATACACAAAAGCTCCCCAAACTCAACCTAGACTTTCTGAGAAAAATTACAATGCAAGAACAAAATGTGAAGTGTTTTCCTCGCTACACCTACTAAGTAAACAAATACTTGGACTTGCTCTATTTCTTTTCTGGAGGGCTTCCCATGTCAAAGCTTTATTGTTCAATGAGCCATATAAGCAACTTAGTCTTGGGAGAGGCCTTAAATTTCCAAATCTTCTTGGGAGGGGCCTTAACTTTCCAAAGCTAAGTATCCAATACTAGGGGTATAATTGCCCCCTGCTCCATTTAAAGCCCAAATTATTTCATCCGAGGAATTGTTCAATATTATATGTGCCTTCCTAAGTTCTTCTAAACAACGATCCCACCTTTGAGACAAATTTCCTTATAGACCAATATCGACTACCTTTCTCCAACCTTGAGACCACAAGGATGTGTCAACTAGCTATCAATCAAATTAAGTGTACATCTACTAATTATCGGTAGGTGATGTATGATTTCATTAAGGAGGAATATGTCTCAACCACACCCCATTATTGCAACTACCCCCACTCTTACTTGTGATCTATCTCTCACTCTCGATGTCATATAAGAGCCTATGACCAGGAAGGCTAGTGTCATTGCCTTCCATTGATTGGATACATTCACTATACTCTTCCTTTCCTTTCTAATCTAATCCAAGAAAGTGAATATGGGATGTAATGGGTTGTATGTTTATATAAGCCTTATAATCTTCCTTAATTAGTGCATCTCAATAACCTTTCTTATATTTTTAATTTGACCATAGCGTTTGTTATCCCCATTTTTTGGATAACCTTTCTTTGATGCACATGCTTAGGTGGCTAATTTATTGATTGGATTCCCTTATCATGATGTTATGACTTGAGATCCTTGGAGGGCGTGCTTATTTGTCATTGTAGGACCTAGTTGGTGCACAATTTTGGAAGAACAAGCCTAGTTTGGGCTTTCATGGGGCTTGAAGCCCACAGGTGGATTCCAAGGGCCCGCATGCCAGATGAGAAAGATCAAACTTTGAAGTCCTATAATATGACTTAGACGACATAACCTAACCCCCACATGCCAAATGTTTTGCCTAGGAGAGGCAAAACGTCGCCTTTAGTGGCATGATGTCACCTAGGGGGTTAGGGTTTGGTGGTGAGGTTGACATGCATTGGCACAAGGACGTTTTGAGGGGCTTGAGCCTTGATCATGAAGGAAGTTGTTTGGATGCTTGACTTGTGGCTTTGGGAAGTCTTTCTACACTCCTCCATCACCAACGACCTTCTCCTAGTGCCAAAACGTCCCCTAAAGGGGTGACGTCCTTATAAATTAGGGTTTTCTTTGTGCAAAAAGTGAAATTAAACTGAATTGTTTAATATTAATTTGTTAAAAGGGACAAGATTAGGGTTGTTGACCCCTAGTCTTGTGTTTTACCCTAAATTATGTGGACAAACTATCTTAGTGACATTTTGTATAAATAAGAGATCATAAGATCTCATTTTAACATAATTGTCCCATCTTGGAGAAGTACTTGCACTGAAATTTTCGCTCTCTTTGGTTAGTTCTCTCTCTTGTGCTCTTGTTTATGGTTATTTCTTGGATTATTTGTTGATGGAAGTGATGCGCTAGCCTTGGAAGGATTTTCTCTATCTTTTATGGTGGTTTGTCTTAGCTTTTTCCTTGAATTGGTAAGCTTTTTTCTACATTGTGCTATCATTTGTTGCTCAAGTCAAGGTTAATTTGCTAGATCTAGGTGGGAAGTATAAGGGCGTACACCCCCACCATAGTCTCCATCATTTTATGTTTATATGTTATTGGTTTAATAAGGGTTTGCTAAGAGAAGTATAAGGGCATACACCCTCTTAGCTTAAACCCTGGCTAGAGATACTTGCCTTGGGAAGTAAGAGGATTTACACCCCCAAGGAGGTAGTATCTCTAGCTCTTTATTTTTTTGACTCCATTAACCCATTGTTTAAGGCACTGGTCATTTACTTATTGCATTGGAGAAATAAATTGTTGCCTTGGTAAACGTGATTTTTTCAAGCTTTAAAGTTGTCTCTTTGGGAAAGTGTTCGTTGAGCCTTTGTCTCTCTTGCCTCATTGAGGAATCCCTTTTAAACCACATTTTTTTGCTGTTGTAGTAAAACTAACCTACAACCATTAGGGCTGCTCTAACCCTAGCCTAATAACCCTAATTATCTCCTAAACTAACCCTAGACTAGGCCTAAAAATCTTCCCTAGCCTTCTACTAACCTAGGCGCACTTATTGAGCTAAGTAGGGGCTGATTTGATTGGGTAAATTTTCTGCAATAAGTCTTGGTTTTATACAGCCATAAGGTTGGTAATTTCACTGCAGAAACCCTAACGTAAAGTCACTCATAACTTGTGCTTTCACTGTCAAAAGTTGCTAAGAATTTGCCAATTTATTCTACTTGCTTTAATACAATTTTTGAGTGGTTTCTTTGCAATTTTAAGTGGCTGATTTCATTGCTGTTATAACAAGTTCACTACAACAATAAGGCTGCAAAATACTTCTGCATACATCTTTTATGACAGTCATAATTTATTGCTAAAGTCTCATGCTATAGATCATGGAATTCTCTAGTGATTATCTACTTTGTTTCAAGCATATTTCATTTGACTTTGAGCAATCTTTCTAGCAGCTTTAGTACTTGTTTTACTGCTGATATATATTGTCATCTATTACTGCAAATAAGGGACAACAAGCTTATCTTGTTGATCCTACTAACGTATTATACTGCATAGTGGTTTTCCCTGTGTCTCAGGCATGTACTAACTTCTTGGAAATTCATCCAAGGATTTGGCAACCTCAAAACAACCTAAGACTCATTTCACCCTTCCATTTCCATCTAGAATATTGACCTCTAGGGGCTTCACTCTTTCCATCTTCGTTTCCCCCCTCCATTCCCCCTGAGGTCACCGGGATCTCCTCCCTAGAGTGACCTAGTCACCCTTGAAGCGTGGGACCTATATCGAGGTGGCATTGGGTATAGTGTCCTCAAGTTGTTTCCATTTGGTGGTTGGTTCGGGCTTTGCCCAACCTTCGACTTGTGAGATAACATTTTGGCATCGTTGCCAGGGAGGATTTTGAATCCTCTTTGAAACCCTAACAACACTTTGGCAAGCTATCCCAAAGCCTTTATCCCTTAGCTTGCTTGGCGACTCCACCCAAGGGATGTTCGCTTTCCACCCTTGATGAATTTTCCTTGAAGTTCATTTGGCGACTCAATATTAGGAAGTGGTGGGATAAATCCAATGTTGAAAATGACTCCCTCATGTATTGCTTTCAACGATGTCTTAAATCTCTTAAACAACATATAAAATTCTGGAACAAATCAGTCTTTGGCAACATCTTTCAAGCCCAAAACTATTTGGAAACAAAAATGGCATACCTCCAACAACAGATAATCCTTCATGGCCAAATGGAGGACCTTTCTAAATAGGAAATGGAACTCACCTCTCAAATAGAAGAGTGCAGACAACAAGAGGAAACTCTGTGGTGACAAAAATCAATGGTTCAATGGCTCAAGGATGGGGAACAAAATACCAAAATTTTCCACATATCGATGGTTCAAAGAAGGCATACTAACCGTATCACCCATATTCTTCTTCTCAAGGTAATATACTCACCTCTCATTATAAAATTGAGCAAGAATTAATCTATTTCTTTCAAACTTTGATTACTAAACCCCAACTTGATCTGTAGACAACCATTCAAACCATTACCTACCACATTCCCCACTTGATCACTGATGAACAAAATGCTGACGGCATGAGACCTGTCACTCTTGATGAGGTTGAAACTGTGGTCATGAGTATGGCCCTGGGAAAATCACCCAACCTTTATGGTTTTACCTTTGATTTATTCTACAACTACTGGTGTGTGGTTAAACATGATGTCTGGGCCCTTGTGGTTGAATCCCAAAGATTTTTGGGTGTTCTCCCTGACATCAATGTAACTTTCCTTGCCCTGATCCCCAAAAAGGAAAAATCTTATTATCCCAATAAATTTAGACCTATATCTTTATGCAATGTCATCTATAAAATCATCACCAAAGTTATAGCATTGTGTCTCAAACCCCTCATGCCCACCCTAATTGCCCCTGAACAATTTGGGTATGTTGAAGGTCATCATATCTTTGACAACATCATTCTTGCTCATGAGGTTGTACACTCTCTTAAAACCACCAAATCCCTAGCCATGCTGATCAAACTAGACATGTCCAAGGCCTTTGACAAACTAAGTTGGCAATATATCAGGGAGGTTCTCTTAGCCTTTGGCTTTCATATTTCATGGGTTACTTGGATCATGGATCTTATCTCCTATAATTTTTTCTCCCTCTTGATTAATGGAACCCCCTCCAATCCATTTCTCCCCTCCAGAGGCATCAAACTAGGTGACCCCCTCTCCCCTTTCATCTTCTTTCTTATGATAGAAGGGATGGGAAGGAGTCCCACAGCTATCACTCGCTCTAAAAAGATCCAAGGATTAAATCTTCATAATTGTGACTCCCCTCTTTCTCCTAATTAGTTTTTTGAAGACACAATCTTAATGGGGATCCCATAATCCTATGAAGCAAGGGCCTTTAAATGAGTTCTTGAAGATTTTATGGAAGCCTCGGGTACCTCTATCAACCACTTTAAATCCCAAATCTACTCTCCTTGTTGATCTCTGCACCTCCCCCCCTTTCCCTCTCCTCCCCTCCTCGTCCTATTCCCCCCTCCTACCCATCCCATTGGTCCCCTCCCCCCGCCATGCTTCATCAAATTGAATTTTGATGGCACGTCAAAGGGAAATCCATAACTGACCAATTATGGAGGAATATTTCATGATGCAGAAGGTAAAATCCTCAGAGTATTATGTGGTTACATGGGTTCAATCTCTAACAATGCAACAAAACTCTAGGCATTGATTCATGGTCTTCAAATAGCTCGCCATCACCATTTTTTCAAACTCATTGCTGAGGTCGACTTGCATCTCATCATTCACCTGCTTACTAGAATCCAAAATGGCTCTCCTCCCAGCAAAGTCTATCAAAACTGGCACCTAGAAGCTCTTCTCAATATCCTTTTCTCGATCATTCCCCACATCACCCCTCTCACTCCCTCCCATGTCCTACAAGAAACCAACAAATTAGTTGATTTCATAGTTAATGAGGGAATCAACAACCCATCAACATCTCTGGACTTTGCTTGGATTGATGTTAGAAACTCTTCCCTCACTCAAACTGGTAACTCTATATCTCTATCTGATTTCAACCCCCCAGTTCAAGTGCCACTTGGAGAGAGGGATGGTCATCGGGTGCCATCTAGCGTACTTGAGGAGAGTGGGGTGGATGTCATGGAAGAAGGCCCTATCCCATCTAATATCCTACTCCCATGAGAGAGAAAACATGCAACATATTGGGACATTCATTTCACAGTGCGAGATTAGTTGGGAAATGACCTTCAGAAGGATCTTAGGAAAACTCAAAGTTATGCAAGTCGTCATGATTATCAATGGATCTGGTTCATTGGTACATTTCACTCTTGTGGTTATGATGATTGTTGGTTGGTTAAACAGGGCCCAAAGGATCCATTCAACTCATTCGGACCTTTGTTGGTGGATTTTTCTTGATCTTTGGTTCTTATCTAACCCATTTTTTGTCTTTTCTCATGTTCACCCTAGCCTTCTCTCGTCTTTCCACTTAGTGCTTCCATGGATTCGTGTGCCACCAGACCATGGAAAACCCTGATCAAGCAAAAGTGTGTGACCTTGGTTACTATGGACGCAGCAGAGTTTTACATTGTTTCTGTCCTTCATGAGGTTCAAGTTGTCATTCCTGCACTGGATGATCCAAAAAGGATCCAGAGAAGGCTAAGAACAACTCAGAACTCATAGAGGCAACTCAGGACGCTCAGAATGGCTTCAGCAAACAAAGAAAGGGAAAAAATTCAAATTTACCAAAACTCAGTGAAAATGGCATGATTGTGAAGAGCACGTCGCAAGATTTCTAATGACACAAACGACTTGTCAAACAAAGTTACGGATTGAAAGATATTCGTAGTCAAAGTTTGGTCAACCTAGGCCAGTGATCAGGGGATGAGTCAACATTCGTACAGATGATGTCAACATCCCTACAACACACATGGAAAGAGAATGAAGGTTACACGTGGCATGGTGACATCGGCATGGTGATGTGGCAACACCATTGGCTGCCACGTGTCACCTAATTATGGCATTTTTGGATCGATCTGTGGACCAATCAGATCATGCCACGTGGCAGTCCGTACACTGATGTGGTGTGATGAATTGGAAGGTGGAAATGTGGAACATTGAGGGGCCTCCATGTGGCCCAATCAGAGGCTACCATGTGGCAGGCGAGAGATTCCCAAGGACAGCCCATGAGCAAAAATTTGGAAAAAAATTGGTTTGGCGGGTCCGCCAAATCTAGCGGACCATGCCAAACCTAGCCACGGTTACATCGTTTGGATATGGTTCTAGCAACATGCTAAATTGGAGGAA